>VUQI01030299.1:0-19136 GCA_015106735.1 Paratilapia polleni | reverse complement strand
CTGCTTGAATTCTTGCGCCAGGAATGGCATAAAGTCACCCAACAGCAATGTGAAAGACTGGTGGAGAGCATGCCAAGACGCATGAAAGCTGTGATTGCAAATCAGGGTTATTCCACCAAATATTGATTTCTGAACACTTCCTAAGTTAAAACATTAGTAATGTGTTGTTAAAAATGAATATGAACTTGTTTTTTTTGCATTATTTGAGGTCTGAAAACACTGAACCTTTTTTGGTAGTTTGACCATTTTTCATTTTCTGCAAATAAATGCTCTAAATGAAAATATTTGTATTTGGAATTTGGGAGATATGTTGTCAGTAGTTTATAGAATAAAACAAAACTTCATTTTACTCAAACATATACCTATAAATAGCAAAATGAGAGAAACTGATCATTTTGCAGTGGTCTCTTAATTTTTTCTGGAGCTGTATATATTAGATCACTCACCACAAATCAAATAAGCACAAATGTAAAAATACTTTTATTGTGTGTTTGCTTAAAGCTGGGCCTCTAATGTTGGGTTTTAAAATTCTCTTTATAGCTACTTTTTTATATCCAAATTTTTCAGGTATCAGAGAGGCAGCCGCTCTTTAGCAGCCAACCTTTCCATGTTCCAGTCAGCTACAGCCAGTACTGCTGTGACGTCGGAAGTGGGGACAGAAGAACAGGAGGAGGACTATGACATTCCTGAGGAAGTGGAGACTGTTATTGGTCAGTTTCTGCCTCCAATCAATTTAAAACATTTGTCATTACAATATTTCCACTTAAAAAAGAAATCTGATTTGGATGTTATTCTACAGAGCATCTGCTAGTGGGACTGAAAGATAAGGAAACAATCGTGCGCTGGTCTGCAGCAAAGGGGTAACAATCTTTTCATATGACACTTAGTAAACCTGAACTGTTGATAACAATGTTGTCCGTGTTGCTGCTTGTCTTTGGTGTTCTTTATGAAAAACAGATCATGGGAGAGAGTTGATGTGCTACATTAATCTGTTTTTGTTTAACCCCTCAGCATTGGGAGGGTGACTGGGAGGCTTCCCAAGGAGCTGGCAGATGAGGTGGTTGGATCAGTGCTGGACTGCTTCAGGTAAAGTCATGCTTTGGGCATTTTGGCTCTCTCCGTTACTGACACTGCCATTTATCATACAGGGGCAGTTCTTTCAAGCACCCTCCTCTTCCAGTAACATGTTCTGCATTTTGACCCTCTTTGCATGCGTTTCAAGCTTCCAGGAAACAGATAACGCTTGGCATGGAGGCTGCCTGGCACTTGCTGAACTGGGTAGAAGAGGACTGCTGCTGCCGTCCCGATTGACAGATGGTATGTGATTTGACATAAATAGCTGTTGTAAGATACAAAGATTATTGTAAGCAAATTAGCTTTTATTATTTTATTAAGCATCTTTATACACAGTACAGTACATTACTGTTGTCAACTGTCTACATTATATTACAAACATGTCCATTTATAAGAAGGCTTATAAAATTTGCTTGTTACCTTTTCCAGTCATGTCTGAGATAAAAAAGAACATTATTTCACATGTAATATTTTTTTAAACTTCTAATCTCATGGCAGTGCTATTAGCTAAAACAATAAAAGCTTTCAGTGCTAAATCAAGCCAGTAAAAAGTATTTTAATGATGAGGCTGTCAGTGTTTAAGATCAGAGATAGTCCTTATTACCAAATGTTATTTGGTTGTCAGAAATGAGCTGCTAGCAGCAACGAGGCCTCCTCCTCAGAACTCTCCCAGGTGTTTTTACTCTCTTTGGTTTATGGCATTTGCTTTCAGTCTGGCCACTGTGTGATCTTTTCATGCCTGTTGCCTTAGCCCTGGTAGCTTGTTTGCTTGTCTCTTGAGAGACAGGACTTTTAGCATCTGTGGAATCTGTTGAGGGCTTGTCTACAGTACTGAAGTCACATGAAGAGGCTGCAGAACTTGCAATGGCTAGCTGACAGAGTGCCAGAGCTGCAGTCTGCCTCTGGTCACAAGGCTCTTCATCCAGCTCTTCATCAGGGCTCGGATGAAGATTTCCTGAAGTGCTCAGTGGAGAGCTGTGTATGGGGCTGCTGTGAGAAGATCTGAGGCTGAGATTCAGGGGTGTCTCATGGTCCTTTGATTTCACTGTGTCTGAGCACCACAGTCTGTGGTCAGATTGACTTTTTTCTTTGTCTTGGCTTCTTGTTGAGAGATTGAGTGGAGTCAGATCGTCTGTGTTGTCCACCTTGTGATGTTCTGATGGTGTTTCAGGGCATGACTCAGAAGCAGACATGGAGGAATATCTGGTGCTCTCAGCTGATCTGAAAGAGAAAGGCCAAAACCATAAAATAAGCAACATAACTGTACCATAATTGTGAACAGAAACACACTTGATAAGTTAAAAAATGCAAAATTTAGAATTTCACTTACCCTCCGTCTGCGTGCTGAGCTGAGATTTCTACACACTCCTCTGGTCTTAAGTCATTTTTGATGGGTTGCACTGCTGTAGATGGGTTTCCTAGTTGGGGGCTGATCTGTGGCTCACAGATGTTGGTGTACTGCGGCGCTTCTGTGTCTCTCTGGATGATATGGGCTTGGCTGGGTCTGTCAGGTGACCCCAGAGCTGAACAGCCCTCTTTGGGGCTCAGCCTTGTTGCCTTGTCTCCACTTTGTCCATGGTGGCTCTCCGCTTGCATAGAAGTGTGTGGGTGGTTGAGACTGGCACGTGAATGCATGTACAAGTCATAGTCTTTAGGGCCAAGGGTTGGGCCATACAAATCCAAAGGAAGATATCTGTGTCCTGTAATTGGCACGGAAAGCTCATGGGGTCTGTACAGAGTGTAAGACAGAGGGTGCCTTGGGTGGAGAGTATGGCAGTACCTGTATGGGAAAGGGGGAAATGGGGAAGTATGAGGTGGGGTAATTGGTTGTTGTACCATAGGCCTCTGGGCATCCAGAAAATCTGTCTGGAAGGAAGGAGAGTTTGGCTCATTCACATGGTGATTACCTGGAAGATAGTAAGGTGGATACAGGGGTCGGTCAGACAAGAGATAAGGAGAATATTCAGGAACCAAGAGAGGGGGGAATGGTTTTGAGGGAATGGATGATGAAACCGTGCCCCATGGGTGGTTGAAAGTGGGAACAGGGGGTTTCAAATCCTCAGTCTGCTTCACAGGTGTCTTGAAAGCTTCTGCTCCGTCACGGTTGGGTGTGACAGGGGAGAAGGCAGATGGGCGTGTCTGATCCTTGTCCTCGTTGCTTTCTGTGCTCTCTCTCTCTGAAACTGTATTTGGCTTTGTCACACTCTGGCTGTCCTTGCTGACTGGGCTGTCACACCCAACATCTGCTTTTTCTGTGTCATCTCTGCTCTCAGCTTTGTTCTCTTCGGCTCCGTGTTTCAGGGGACTGTTGTTCTGATCTGCTGGTTGGACATTTGTACAATCCTTAGATTTAGGAGGGACTCCCTTTGCCGTAGCCTTCATCTGTCGGGCTGTTTGCCCACTTTTCTGTGACACCAGGGAGATGGAGTTTTCACACAAGTTGTATTTCATATGGTTGAAGAGATGTGACTTTTCATTGCAGGTGAAAGGGCACTGGAAACACTGGTACTTGAAAGGCTTGCCTGGTGGTCGGGGAATGTAGTGGGGTCTTTTTGGCTTGCGTTCCTGAACAGTTTCCATCTTGATTCTTGATAATACACGTTCTCTGAAAGATGAATGTAACACATGACAGTTGAGGAATTAGTAGTGGTTCACTCTCCATGTGTTTATACACCACTTGCATTTAATAATTAGCTATTATTAACTCTTTCTCTCCTCCATAGTGCCCCTCCCTGAGCCTGGTTCTGCTGGAGGTTTCTTCCTGTTAGAAGGGAGTTTTTCCTTCCCACTGTTGCCAAATGCTTGCTCATAGGGGGTCGTCTGACTGTTGGGGTTTTCTGTCTAATTTGTAGGGTCTTTACCCTAAAATATAAAGCGCCTTGAGGCGACTGTTGTTGTGATTTGGTGCTATATAAATAAAATTGAATTGAATTGAATTGGTTTAGATTTTAGTGAAGTACCTCAATTCTGAAGGAAACATGCCACTAAATTAGCAAAAATAAAACACAAAAATCACCCCACTAAGATGGAAAAAAAAAAAACAATTGCACACAACTGGCAATAGACTAGCCCAATTGCCGATAGCCAGTATATCCATCCAAATGCCCAACCCTCGTTTGTACCAGATTCCCAAGCTTGCTGTCGAGTAATGAGTCCGATAAAGTTGCTTGACTGGCTATGGCGAAGAGTGGTTGATTTTTCTCTGAGTGTTTCTTGAGCTGCTCAGCCAGAAAAATCTCTAGCTGCACAAAACACCGCACCCTCAGGCTAATGTATTTCTGCGACTGTTACTTCACACTGGGTTGGACACCAAACAGAAATATACCTAAATATGTAAACTGGTCTGCTGTATGCAAAGATCTACCCACATGTTTGCATAGGTGCAGTCATGTTCTAGTTTAGTTTTGGATGATGGACAGCAGCCTACAAACGCCTCCACATGGTCTTGCACGTTCACCTGGCAGTCCATTTTGATATCTCTTTACTCATCAGCCCAGTAATGTTAAAGAGCCCCTAATGCACTAGACAGTTAGGCTACACACTTTCTAGTTCAAACCTCGAGGGCATGTAGTGACATGCTCTCTCTCTCAACCTTACTAAACTCTGCGCTGTCGGCGTGGGAACCACCAGCCACCTGCTTCCCATGACTACACCTGTGAGATGAATTTATCATTGGATGAGCTCACCAGCTCTGGAGGTGCATGAGTGTCGGAACTAAGTGTTTAATCAGTTTTCATGTGATACTGTGCTCACACTTGCTGGATAATATCATTTGAAACAAGCCATTAGTGAAACTGTGAAGGAGGTGTAACACTAAAGGCTTTTGAAATGAAGCATCACCTAAAGTTGTAAGTTCAGCATTGCTGGGCGGACTCAGAGGAACCTGCTTGTCATGCGCTCTCGCAAGAAGTTGTCACTCAAGTTTCTGTCCAACTGTGGTAGCATGCAAAACCACTCCCTTCTTAAGAACTAAAAGTCTTTTGAAAATCCTCTTTTAACAAGTTTTTACTGTGAGTATAATCCAACTAAAACATTTTGTTTTGAGTTGTCTTTCAAAAATGAAGGCTCTAAATGTATTTATTTTATACATCTGGATCCTATGAGCTCAGGTAATTTTTTTTTACCACTTTACCACAAGTATAACATTGTTAAAAGAAGGCCTGTTATCTATGTAAGTATTTCAAACCTGTTTAGAAGGTTGTCTGCAGAGGCCAGGTATTTACCTGTGGATCAGTTATGGGAGTCTGAGCTGGGACTAATTAATATCCAGAGGTAACAGGTGCACACTTAAAACCTACCCCTAAATGCAGCCAATAAAATGGTGAACAACACCATTACAAATCAGTCAGTCTTATCCAGTTACATAGAAAGGCTTTGATGGAGTGCTGCAAATAATTAAATTTAACTTCCTTGTTAATAAAAGAAAGACAAAAATAAATAAAGAAATACCTACCTTGTTTAGTTGAAGCAATAGTGTCTTCTCCTGTTTAGTCGGCCTGCAGAGAGCTGCATCACACTTCACGGCCAGCGTCACTTTCTGGTCAGGACAACCGCTTCGGTGTGTGCTCAGAGTTCAGAGTGTGTGAATGTGTGTGATGGTGAATGTGTTTGATATTTGTTGTGTGGTGAGTTCCTCTCTCTGAGGTGTTGTCTCACCAGTGGGTGGAGCTTCGGTTTAAACAGCAAGGCCCTCAGGCAACACTGATGGTACCTGGTTATTAGTCAAGCCTCAAGCAATGATTTACATGAGGGGGGGCTCCCAATCTTTCTTCCTCTTTCTGCTTCCATCTCTCTCTTTTGTGGAATTGTACATGAAGTTTTAAATAAATTTAGTAACAAGCTGACAAGATCAGCCTGTCATTTGCATACTTTAATATACACTGTTAAATATAAGTAAAAACTTTAAAACAGGAGTGACTTTATAGCTACAAATTTATCCTCTTCTGAGTATGAATCATGTTGTGCTTAATTTGCCTGATCTCATGTACAAGTACCACTTACTGAATGACTATATTGCTGATAATCTCACCCTAAAAAGGCTTATGAGCTGGTGTTGGCTTGCATTCAGGTTGCATTGCAGTTGCTTTAATCTGGAATTGCTCTGCACAGTCAAAAGTCAAGATTTTGGGTATCAAGTGTGAAGATGAAGTAGTTATCATTGAACTCTGTTTCCCATAAGATTGCACACAGTTTATGTAATATATATTTCTGACATAGGTTTCAGATTTGTGTCTTTAGTTTTTTTGTTGTTCTTGTGATTAAACCTCTCATCTCATTGTGTTGTCCACCTGCAGTTGTGCCACTCATTATCAAGTCCCTAACCTACGAGGAAAAGAGAGGAGCATGCAGTGTTGGTTCCAATGTGCGTGACGCTGCGTGCTACGTCTGCTGGTCTTTCGCCAGGGCTTATGAACCCAAGGAGCTCAAACCTTTTGTCACTCAGATCGCCAGGTAACCTTCCCAATATGATCCATTCATCCATCCATCCATTTTCTTCCAGTTATCCAATTCAGGGTTGCGGGGGGGCTGGAGCTGGAGCCTATCTCAGCTGTCATAGGGCGAGAGGCGAGTCGCCAATCTGTAGCAGGGCTTCCCCTATGATATAAACTCTTAGACACACAGACCAGTGCCAGACTTCATCAAAGAGACATTTGTTTGCTCTTTCAGTGACAAGAGTGAATCTTAAGTTTAATCAGTAATTTTAGTTGCTCTAGAAGTGTATAACACACCCCCATCCCCAAAGGAAAACTATTATCTTTCTTCCACTAGGAAAATGTAAAATAGCAACTTCACCGGCTCCTTTTTCATTGGGTCTCTAGTGTTAGTCTTGCTGCTGTTTGTTGTTACAGCAAACTCAGCATTTACGGTCCTGAGTATACTCTGAACACACTGTTGATAGTTAATTTGCTACACCTATCTAAAACAAATGCAGTAACGCCTCTCTAATTAATGTAATACAGTTCAAAATGGAGGCTGTAAATCTAATAAATGTTGTGTAAAGAAACTGCTGTAATCAAGATATGAACACCTACTGTGATGTGAAGTAATCAGATCATTTGATTGCAGTTCTCAGGAATGACATTATCATTACCATTTGCATAGAAGCTGTGCAGTTTGCCTTTAAGCTGTTTTTACTGCCTCAAACCAGTTTTTCTGTGCCATATATGTCTTGCATGTCCCCACACAACCAGCACACATCCCCATGTGCTACAGTTTTTATGCATGCATATTGAAGTAGGCTGCAAGTTTGAGTAGTAGCCTGCATTTTCATGCTGTGGATACCACAGAGAGCGATGGGATGGGGAAACTACTTATTTTAGGTAAATTAGTAACTGGGTGACTATAAAACCGAAAAATAATTTTGGTGTGAATTTCAGTTTCAGCTAAAAAAAAACAAAACAAAATTTGGGATGTGATTATAGCAGAGCAGCGATGTATAGTCCTTTTTTATATGTAGGACTGTTTACAATACATTTCCAGCTTTGCAGCTTTGAAACATGATAGGATATCTACAGAAAGAGCTGCATGCCTAATTTGAAAGAGGTTGAGATTTGCACCATTTTCATTATTTATCATAAGTACTAGAGAGCAAATTTTGCTCTTTTCTAATATTTGACAATAAAACAGAAAGGTTTGGTGCTGAAAGGTTGAATGACAAGTTTTTTAATGTTTTTGATCCAGTTGCAGCATGAAGGGGAAATATTTTTAGAGTGATGATGAACCAAAAATGGGCTTTTTCTTGCAAATTTTTTTTCTTCCCAAATTTATGGAACTGTTTTGTCACCTTAGACTGCAGTAACCTTACAAGAGATGCATTTCTCTCTCTTTCACTGCATGTTTGCCCTTGTGTTGTGGCAGCAGCCTCTGTGTTAAAATGATGGCATTTAGTTAAGACTTGAATGTAGAATGTTTTATATGTCTCGCTCAAAAATCAGAGCTAGCTGTAAAAATAAAAAGCAAGACTGGAAATTTTTTTCAGCAACCAGTGCGGAGAAGTACAACATCACCCAGTGACGTATGTTCAGTCTTTGTCAATAGTAACGGTTTGTCTCATCCTTGAACTCTTTTTTTTTCCTTGGCTTGCATGTATGGACCTGTGGCCTGTGACTGTGCAGACCAGCTTTGCAGTGTCAGTTTGAACCCCTGCAAATTATCATCAGCAGTCGCGACAACACCCTCCCTTTCTCTAGCCTACAGGACTGCCAGGTTTCGCCTGCTGCTGTAGGTTTCGGTCGCCGTTTGGCAGCAACGCTAAGACAAGCTGGTTCCTGCTCTATTTATCACAGCTTGATGACATTTACACAAAACTCACTTTTGTCAGTGTGCGACGAAGTGGCTTGGGGGCACACTCATGCACTTGTATTCCTGCCTAAGTTAAATAAATAAACTGTATAGTAATTGTAGCAGTTGTAGACCTAATTTGGAATACTCTTTATTGCATTGTCTAGAGTGCAGTCAGGAAATTTATTTTCCAAGCCCTCAGGGCAAGGGCAAAGGCAAACTGGGGCAGTTGGTAAATCTCCATCCTCAGATCTTGCTGTTTGGAGGCAGGGTACATGGAGGGAAAGCAAACAAGGCAGTTAGTCTCAGGTTGTCATAGGCATGTATAGGTTCGTCCCCGCTGAAACAACTGACATTCTCACATCCACCCATAGTAGAGACAATGTAGAGTGAAGGGATGTTGAGGTCAGTTCGTGGGTAGTCATGATTAATCATATCATGGTTTAACTTCTGTGCTAAGAGCCTGTGCTTCGTAATCCCAGTTTGTGGTAATGATCTAATCGAAACTTTGGCATCACGTAATCTGAATCACTGATAAGTTATTAAGAAGTCCAAAAACTGTCAGTGCAGGACTGACATCTGACATATACAAGGTTATTATCACAGCAAAAATGCCATCAATACAGTGTGTGTAAATATTTGCCATCTTTAAGCTGCATAAAAGTTGTTTTTTAAAGTGCACATGCATAAAAACTGGATTTAAGTGTCTTTTTACTCTTGTCTACATTTTTTAAAGATCCTATGACAGTGTAAACACTTGTCTCCAAATCAGTACCTTCTCCATTGCATTTGGTAAAGTTTGAATTTATTTAATTCATACTTTTTGTTTCTCTCTGCAGTGCTTTACTAATCACAGCTGTCTTTGATCGAAATGTTAACTGCCGCAGAGCTGCCTCTGTAAGTTCTCTTTTCGACATCCCACGCTTGCTTAACTAAGACATACAGTTACAGGAGAGGACTTCATTTTGTCTCTTTTTGTCCCAGGCTGCCTTCCAGGAGAATGTCGGCAGACAGGTTTGTGACCTGTATTGACTGCATGAACATTGTGACTAACAGAATCACTGTGATTTGAAGCTTATTTGTTGCCAAATATCTCGTTCATGCTCAAACTTGCCTTGTTACTGAGAATTTTTTAAGTAAAGAAATAGCCTTCCAGTGTGGCTGCAGGGCACCAGCAAAAGCTTGATTTGCAAGTAGACCCTGAGTCATAACTCTGAGATTGTTTCTTGAATCTGGAACCAAATTGTGTGTTCTCCATCTCACAATCATGTGTTCAATGTTTATCAAAACTTAAGTACTGAAATGTTAGCAGAAACATCTCAGCACTTCGTTGGTTGCTTGTGTTTCAATAGGGAACGTTTCCTCATGGTATTGACATCTTAACAACAGCAGACTACTATGCTGTTGGAAATCTCAGCAACTGCTATCTCAACATCAGGTAAGAAACATTGCATTCACATTAGGATTTCTTAGGGGTTTGTCTATTAACCACTAAAAGTCCAAGTTAAGCTACAACATTGCAAATGCTTATGACAGTACACATCTCGGCATCCTAGATAATGAAGTATGTTGGAAACAGGTGATGCGTTGTTTTTTCTCACTGACATAGCACAGAATTAAATCTTGGTCTCAGTTTTACTGACATTGTTGTTTGTGTACGTTGCCACTGGTTGGAAATATCTCATCTCACTGTAAGTGAAGACAGCAACAACAACAAAAATTCAGGCCAGAAGTGTACTGTGTGCTCACTATAGACTATAGACTGTATTTAGAAGGTGGACCCTGCCTCCAGCTCTGAAAAGTGAAGCCTATGCAGTATCCCGCATTCTTTCTAATAGACAGCACAAGTTACTGATTGCAAAATGAGGTCAAATTCTATTGAAGTCTGTAAGAAAATTACACTACTTTTCACTTGATTTAATACCTCAGTAAACCCTTTCCTTATGAGTTTATGTTCTCAATTACTATTTTCAAGCCCTATTCAATACAGCATATTGTTCACTAAATAATACAATGTAAATTGCGGTCTCGTTAAGAATAAAATAGAAAGTAAAGCAGGGTTTGCTACAGGCTGTGGCTACCTTGTTATTGACAAGTTGCAATCACATGAGCATGTCTTGTCCTCGGTTTGTCAGTGAGATCCACCCCTCACTTGCTTCATACGAACCAGGGGTTCATGATGTTTATGTGATGTCACCGTGTCTGCGTCCACCTTTTTATGTATAAAGTCTGTGGTGCTGACATCATTATATCCACTTTGGTTAAGGTAACTACGTTGTTGTGGCACTAAAATCTTGCCCTGATATTATAACCTAATTACACAGTGTATGAGCATACACATCTGAAAGGTGTACATGGAGGCCAACGCAGAAAAGCTCCAACCCTCACAAGAATTATTACCTTTGGTGGGAATCTGTCACCAATGGAACAAATATTTAAGCAGGTGAAAATGGAGAAAGATTCTAGCCTGAGGACATGACTGAATAAAGAACAAGGAAAGAACTTAGCACAGTGATAAAGAACGTGATTTAAAGCTGCCTGAAATGGACGTTTGCACATTTGATTGGTTATAGAAACATATATAAAGCTGATATGTGTTATGTGTGTAGCTAATTTTATTACTGTTCTCAAAGTGTCTATATAGCAGGTTTCCCAGAGTACACAATGTCCATGATTGACCATTTAGTAGCTATGAAGATCAACCACTGGGATGGGTAAGTACTTGCATTAATAGTGCTGCCAAGTATGAAAAAAAGATATTGCTTTGTTTTTATTTAATTATTTATTTATCTTTTTTTTTCGATGTGTGTATTTTGCAGTGTGATCCGAGAGCTCGCCACTAAAGCGCTCCACAACTTGACGCCTCAAGTACCTGATTATATGGCAACCACAGGTAAACAATGTCAACCTACCTGTTTCTCAGTCAGTGTGTGGCTTTTAATACAATTGCTGAAGAGAAATGCTTTTTTGGGACCGACTGAAACCTGTACTTAGAGATAATGAGTGGAAATTGTATCCTCTTTCCCCCTTGTCGGTTTCAGTTTTGCCGCAGCTGTTGACCATGGCCGTGGGTATTGACCTCCATGGCCGGCATGGAGCCATCCTGGCATGTGGACAGATCACACATGCTCTGTACAAAGTGGGCCTTCAGACCAACAGGTAACATCTTTTAAAACCTTAATGTACTTTAAAGGTGACTTGTAAGCTTTTGGCACAAATTTGACCTAGGACCTCATAACACAAAATGATGCAGCTGTTGCAGAATAAAACTGTCCTTGTATTTGCCCCATAGGTCTGTGGTGGACATGATTTCTCCAGAATGTGTGGATGCATTAAAGAACATTCACCAAATGGTAAGTGTGCATAAACTTAAAAATAGATTCATAATTAACTTCAAATTAAATAAACTTTGGTCTGATTTCCATTTGCTGACCCTTTCAGCTACACGAACGAAAACAGTACAGGTACGCTGAAATAAACTGTTTAACTTTGCAATATGGTAGATCAACAAAATGTTATTCATATTAAAATTTTTTTTTTTGTTATATAGGGGATTTGGTGGAGAGCTGATGAGACCAGCAAGTAGGTCTAAAAGCAGAATTGGACTTTTCAATAAATTGTTGCAAGAAACACTGATTATTACTGGTTTTGTGTGTGTGTGTGTGTGTGCGTGTGTGTTTTCCCCCCACAGTTTGCAGTCTTATAGAAAAGCTGTCACTGTCCAAAATGCCTTTTAAGAATGACCCCATCATCAGTAAGCTAATTCTTTTAAACTTTGTGATTTTGCCTTTCTTGTCATTCAGGATCACAGCTAAAAGTATCTAATGTTTTTCAGCTGGCTGGCAGTGGATTATAGACGACACCATAAAGACTCTTCATCTTGTTTCCAGTGGAGCGAAGGATGGCATTATGGTATGCTTTAATTATATTATATTTCCGTAACACTGAGGCCATTCCAGGAATCAGTGAGAATACAGATATTCATGTCTGTATGTCAGTTAAATTTGTTCATTATTCCACAAAGCAATACAACTATCTGTAGTAGGAGTTAAAGTGGCTGCTGAGCCAAAGTTTATGCTAATTTGGTCATTTTCAAAGCTGTGGAATTGAAGACTGTCACTATTTGTTTATAAAATACAGATTTTTACTTCAGAAAGACTACTTTTTGTTTACTACTCACCGATCTTCCTTCCTTCCTCCTGTGTCTGCAGGCTGCACTTGTATCGGCCTTGTCTAGCTTGTGTGAGGAGTACTACCAGACCAGTACAGGCCAGGCTGACCCACAAATGCAAGGTAGCTTGGCTATGCTTTCTTTGTTATTCTGTAACCACATATGAATTGCATCTTCATGGTGTGATTTATGTCTATAAAACATCTATGTCTGCACATGTTTAGATGCTCTGGTATCTCAGTACATCGAAGGGCTTAAGAGTCCACAGATACTCACCCGTTGCGGATCTGCCCTTGCCCTTGGCTGTCTGCCAAGATTTATGATCCATAGCAAACTGAATCAGGTGTGTCTGAAGTGTGTGCACATTTTCAAGCTATTTTAAATCTAAATCTTGCCTCTGTATTTAGGTATAAACTGGTGTGTGTGTATTTGCGTTAGATCATTGAAGGTCTCCAACAGATGTGCGCTGAGACCCAGAAGGAAGGGAGCTTTACCGAGGCGAGGAGAGATGCAGTCACATCAATAGCTCAGTGAGTATTCATAAGCACATGCTTATTGACCACTCTTCTATCTCAAGTTGTTTTTCTTTTTTTTTTGTTTCTTTGGTGTGTATTCGTACAGCCGATTGTTTCGAGGGCCCTCCGTTCTTTGTCTGTCTGCTAGTTTAAACACGCAGATGTGTAGGCAGCCATGCCAAAATAAACAATTGACTAAGTATACCTACAGGACCTGAAGAGCATGTCCCACCATTTCTCTGATAGTCTCTTTCCTCAAAATTCAAATTTTATCTCATTGCTGTGGTACATGTATCTTTGTAGTTATCCTTTCAAATTATGTTTTACTTTGCAAACTGTTTTACATTTTCTCCATCAGAGTGTGTGTGAAGGCAGGCGCTTGTGCCGAAGGCTCCGTGGACTCTGCTCTGTGTTCGGAGAACGTAGCTGAGGTGTATGGCACTCTCCTCAGCAGTATGAACGACTATACAACAGACAGCAGAGGGGATGTAGGGGCCTGGTGAGTGAACTTGCTCGTCAAAATGCACACATGCTCTTTTAAACTGCCTCGGGGAGGAGGAATTCTCCACTGATTGAGGCCTCTGGTATTTCACTGTCCTTGTGAGATGGGACATGCCCATCTCACAAGTAGCTCCAGGCCATGCTTACCGATTCGCCTGGAATGTCACCAGGCTTGTCACTTGTCAGCAACATGGGATGGGCTTCTTCTTTTACGCTGTCTAGTAATCTTGTTTTTTTTCCTTCTTTTTTTCTCTTGAATCGGTTTTCTTCTGTGTTTACCTGCTATCACTTTTTGTTTTCATATAACAGTGAACAGATGCAGTTTTCTGTTGTTTTCATTTAAAATCGTATGCATTACAATATATATTATCAAGAGTTCCACGAGTTGCCTGTGCATCTGGTTCAGGGTGTGAGTTTTGAATGAACACCCTGTGTGGCTTTCACATAAACAAATTGTGCCTTTCAGCCATGAAACTAATTTGACTATAAAACTGCCAAATCCTGTAACGCTGAAACAGTTGGGGTTGTTTTTTTTTGTTTGTTTTTTTACCAGCTGTGTGCATCATCAGTCATTTGGATAATTACCTTCTAAAAATTTTAAGAGATTGTCCACAAGACCCTGGCCAGTGAGTATGAGGTTGATTCAAGACGCATTTCTCTGTGTTACTTGCGCAGGGTCAGAGAGGCAGCAATGACGAGTCTGTTGGATGTGACTACGCTGGTGGCCAGCAGTGCTCCAGAGATCCTTTCGCCAGACCTGTGAGTAGGAATCATTGGCGCTCCAGCTTTACTTTCACTGTTGATTGTCATGGTAGAAATATACACAGTGTTGCCTTTGGGCAAGATTTTAGTACAACATTAATTCATTTTTGCAACCAGAAGTCTTAATAATAAAGGCACCAAAATTGATAAAAATTCAAAAACAGTTTGGTGATTTTTGAATAACTCTGAGAGAATAGTGAGAATGAAGTGACACCCTGCTTGCAATATGATAGTAGCACTCATCATTTTTATTTCCCACTATTGTATGCAGGGTGAAGTGTATGATGTGCTGCCTGGCCCAGCAGTCTGCAGAGAAGATTGATCGCTACAGAGCCCACGCTGGCACCATCTTCCTTCGCCTCCTTCACGGCACAGACCCTGTAGTACCTCACATTCCCCACCGAGAGGAGCTGTTGGGCATTTTCCCAGTGTAAGTCACTCCCGCAGTTAACCAGTAGCTTTATGAGCTCTAATAATTGGTGTGATTTTAACCAGCCTTTTATGTTTGGTCAGTTTTGGCACATATACATAAAATGTAATAAAGTTTGATAGGGAACACTTTTATGTGCTACAACTTTTGTTGGTCTATGACCCATTTGCTCTATTTTTTAGTGAGACCACAGCCACTCTGAACTGGAATGCTCCATCCCACGCTTTCAAGTATATCGCCCAGCTGCTGGGATTGCCCAAGTATCAGTACCACACCCTGCTGGGACTCACAGTCTCCGTGGGAGGAATCACAGAGTCCACAGTAGGTGGAGAAGTTGAATAATGTCAAATCATAGCAGTTTGAGATGATGTCAGATGGGTGACAAATTCAATTTTTAAACATCCAGCAGGTCGCCAGCAACCCAGGGGTTACAGTTAAGTTAACATCCACCCCTTTTTGTGGAGTTTTAATACTATAAATATATGTTTGAGACCTCATTTGAAAGGTAAGATCTTCTAGTTTCTGAAAGTGTTTTTGTTTGTGGCTAAAAAATAACCTAACTCCAACCCTGATTGGATAACCGAGCAACCTGGTGGATGTTAACAGTAAGGAAAAAATGAAAAATCCAATGCAGACAGTTCTCTACAGGATAGAAGAGTTCATTGGATGCTTTGATGCGTATAAATCATACATTATGACCTTCACAGCTATCACAGTCTCAACCACCTCTTTGCTGCCATCATTCAAACAGCAAATGATTTTCTACCTGTCCAGCAGTGCTCCAGTGACACATACAATCTATACTAAAGCACCTCATGTTAGCCCCAAACCTTTCAAAGACACCGGTGGCTTTTCCCTTTATTTTGACACCCATTTTATTTAATAAAACTTCATTTTCACCTACGATATTGATTTGTTAGAAGTCTCTATAATTGCATTTCAAGTATATCAGTGAAAAAGTTTACATAATGATAAAAAATAAGTCCATAGTATACAGAGTTTAGTTAGAAAACAACATTTTTTTTAGAGTATTGTAGATATTTAATGGTATCTTTGTTTTGTTTATTAGCAAGCTGGGATGTGTGTAGATGGAGCACAGGCCCATTTCATTAAAGAAATTCAATTTTCATCATTCAGCATCACACAGCAAGACTAGACTTTTGATTTGTGTGCTGTTACTCAGCAGGAGTTTAGACCAGCAGGGGGGGCTATGTGTCTGATGTGGTCTGCCCTCTGTAGTCTTATAACACCTGCCTTTCAGCGAGTTCTTAAAATCACAGATGCCAGCCTATCTTATTCATCTCCAGCTGATTACGTCTTGTCTTTCTATGGCAATTACCTGAGTGTTGAAGCAGATTTATCGGTGAGTTCCAAATGGGAACTTCCCATCAGCTGAATCTGCAGCCTAGCTTAAGAGTTTTCCCAGCTACTTTCCTCTCCTTACTCTTTGCTCAACATCACTCTGGAGGCTCAGCTGAGGTTGATCAAGTTCTCACCCCTCCTCCGGTGTGACCTTACCTGTTAAAACCGATCATTCGGAAAAGAGCCTGCACACAAATGTTGGAGCTGGTTAGGTTATTTTTAACCTTTAGCGTTTATGGATGTAGTAAAGAAAATAAGTTTAAAGCTTGTAATAGGAGCATTGAGGCGAGTAAATTCAAAATCATCTTCCAGTGGTGGCCTTAAATATATTCCCCAAGAGACAATCAACTCTCGTCCTGGTATTCCAGTGTTTCGTTACTACAGATACATCCTCAGAGACAAGAAGCAGTGGTATGTTTGCACAGGGTTGCATTTAGGAAACTGAGCCAAGACTGCATCAATTTGTGGGCCAAGAATACTATTCTCACACCACAGGCACATATTCACACAGGCCAGAGAGAGATGGAGCATCTACCAGCTTTCCAGGAAGTGTGTGAACATAGATGGACCACATGACCCTGAAAAAAAAGCAGCCAAACAGCAGAAACTGCTGAAGTGCCAAAACAGAAAAAATTAACAGTTAATGTCTTTGAAAACTATTATAAGGGTTTCTTTTAAGGGTGTGTTGTTTCCATTTGAATAGCTTTTAACCAGTGAACATGTACAGTGTAAATAGTTTTTATATACTTTAATGTAGATGCGAATATCAGCCTCAAAGTTTCTATGTAACTTTATCTATAGCACATTGTGCAACTACGTTGTGTTGGTACATCACAAAATGTCAAGGTTTGACGCTTTCTTTGCTGCAGTCTGATAATATCTGATGATGTTCTTTCCCAGGCTCCTCAGGTTTGCACTCGCTCAGTAATAACCTCACAGTAATTTTAGTATTACAGTCCAGGTTTCTGTTTTTTATCAGTTTTTTGTGTTCAGATTGCCTACCTTTGCATTTTTTTGAGTTGAATGAAAAAGAATTGCAACATGGCAGTATGTTTGTACTGTATCTGCGCTCTCAAGATGTCAGTCTGTCCTATTTTATTGAATGCAGTAACTCTTAAATGCCTCGAGGAGCTTTTTTTCCATTTGGCGCGAACATTAACTTACAAAACTTAGCAGTTATTATAGCAAGTATGACCAAATTTCACACAAATGTAAAATGGGTTAAAACAATGAAGTGATGGAAGTTTTCTGTATAAAAAGCTCAACGTGCATTTTCACTGTGACATCACTTTCTTTTGCAAAAACACTTTTCGGACCATTTTTCAGCACCATAGCATAAGAGGTGATTATGACGATATTTCACATTTGGTCAGGTACTGAATTGGTGACACTGATCTTTGGTGCTCTCATACAAGAAAGCCTTCATTGTCTACACAGATCATGAGTCTGCACAGACAGTGCTGTAAATTGCAGTCTGAATATACAACTGCAAAGCTGCTATTCTAGTTTTTAAGTAGTGGTCAGTAAACATAAATAGCACCCAGTTTCTTGGCTTTCAGGTTCCAGCTCCACATTAAGTGCTGCTTTTTTTCTGGTTCCGTTCAGGTGCATTTTTCTTCCCAATCCCTGTTTGACTACCTGAAATTGATTCAGAACGATAGTGTTGTTCTGGGACAGTTTGCTGAGACGTTGCTGAGGATCTTCAAGGACAATCTCCACAATGACAGGTACATGGTGATGCTAAATGTGTTGCTTCTTTAAACTCGTTTTATAAGGATTATTTATCTTTCTTTTACATTATTTTTTATTTTTCTGCCTTGTGCTTTGTTTATGATTATGATTGTTATTACAGGTGATGAAGATGTTTTGTTATATTTCCCTTTGAACTTCATTTTCTCATTTTAATCATCAGCGTTATCAGTACATTACAACATTCTTTACCTTGTTTATTCTCTCTTCTCCTTTTTAGGGTGTCTGTTCCTTTTCTTAAGATGCTCAATCAGATGCTCGCTAACGGCTGCTTCGAAATGTTCAGCACACAAGAGAAGTGAGTCCTGGGATTTTTTTTTTTTTAAACAAAATGTGGATATCTGTGAGAGCTCAAGCTCACAGCTGTCTGTGTTTTCTCTAGTCATCAGTTCTGTGTGGACCTTTTGGCTCTTTGCAAAGAATTCAAGAAGTCCAAAGACATTTCCAAGCTGCGAGCAAGTATATCGGTGTAAGTCTCTTTCTCATTGATAAATGCAGACATGATATACATCACTGAAGCTAAATGTACATTGAATATACTGGCTTGTGTTTCCTAGTTTATGTGGGCTGATCCAATTCCAAGGTGAGGTGAGGAAGAAGGTTTTGTCTCAGCTGCTGCTGCTACTCTGCCACTCATTCCCTGTGGTAAGTTTACCAGACAGGAGTACACATCTATTATTGATGCAGGGTTGTTTTTAGGGCATACGAAAATAGTCAGTGAGCCCACCACTTTCATCCAGGTGGAAATAGCTCAACAACTATTTAATGGATTGACTTGAAATTTTGTAGAGACATTCATAACGCTTAGATGAAACCTCCAGGTGTTACTTGGGGGCTATGAGGAAAAACTAGAGCCCCATCACGCTAGCATATGTAGTTTTGAGTGAAATTGCCTACAGGGGATCTATTGTGCTTTTCCTTATTTTCTGTCATATATACAGCTCCGGAAAAAATTAAGAGACCACTCCAAAATGATCAGTTTCTCAGATTTTGCTATTTATAGGTATATGTTTGAGTAAAATGAACATTTTTGTTTTATTCTATAAACTACTGACAACATAACTCCCAAATTCCAAATACAAATATTTTTATTTAGAGCATTTATTTGCAGAAAATGAAAAATGGTCAAAATACCAAAAAAGGTCCAGTGTTTTCAGACCTCAAATAATGAAAAAAAACAGTTCATATTCATTTTTAAACAACACATTACTAATGTTTTAACTTAGGAAGTGTTCAGAAATCAATATTTGGTGGAATAACCCTGATTTGCAATCACAGCTTTCATGCGTCT
>VUQI01030296.1:0-15913 GCA_015106735.1 Paratilapia polleni | reverse complement strand
TCTCATACCATTGGAAAGCCTGTTTATTTCCCTTTAAATGGTGCCACATTTATAAGGAAAATGCATTTGTGGGTTGAGCAGCAGAGTTAAATATGTGGGTTGCGCCCATGAAGAACTTGCCAGATCTTCTCTGCCAATGCCAAAGAGCTTATTCTGCTATTGACTCTTGTTTGGTGTCATTTACTGGATTGGATGATTGAAGTCTGAAGAAACAAGACATATTGGCAATTCAACAATTTATTCATTTAACAAACAGGGGCCTCAGTACCATGTGGAAGAACCATACACAGCCACAACAGCCTGGCACCTCCTCCTAATGCTGGTCACCAGCTTGAAGTTGCCCTATGGCATGGGCCCTATCCAGATCAGTTAAACGTGGCATGCTTGTAGCAGACACCAACTGACCACTATAGCAGGGTCCATGCTCACAGGTGCTGCTAATCAGGCACCTGATTGTCGGCACCTGATTGTCAGCACCTGCAGTACCAGAAGCTCAAAACAAGAGTCAATAGCAGAACAAGCTCTTTGGCATTGGCAGAGAAGATTTGGCAAGTTCTTCATGGGCGCAACCCACATACTCAACTCTGCTGCTCAACCCACAAATGCATTTTCCTTACAAATGTGCCACTATTTGAAGGAAAATAAACAGGCTTTCCAACAGTATGAGATTTATTGCCAAGAAGCATTGTTACAACAAAGAAATAATCGACCAAACACAAGTTTCCTAACTTTTTGTGCTAAGTTTATATGAAGTGCTTTTGGTAGTGAATTGACTCAAAAAATACTTTGATCTCTGAAGTTTAAAGATCAGATGCAAAGATTAAACAAAACCAGAGGATTGGACTAGAATCACAACCCAAAGGTCACATTGGACATAAAGTGGAGGAGAATTTATAATGAATCCACTCAGTTTTTCTAAAATGGAAATGGAAATCACCCCTTGGTAGTCCAGGACTTGCTTTCCCAATGTAGAAGAAGAACAGCATGGCAACTACTATGTTTGTTAAGGCGTAAACCCATTGAATAACAAACATAATCAATATGGAGCTCAATGCCTGAAAGACAAAAAAAGGATCTAAGTAGTCATTCCATTCTGAAAAAAAAAAAGTCAAACAAAGTGATGAGAACAAAATGATACAATGTACAAGAGGCAGTGTTTAATGTACCCCAATAAGAGCGATCCAGTGGTTACAAAACTTTGCATAGAAGGAATCATGCATGGGCTGGATTTCAGCGCTTGGGTACTCTGCTTTACCTCCAGCACCTGAAACATTTAAGAAAGGGCCACACAGGTAAAACTAACTTCTATGATACAGTATATACTTTGATCTAGTTGAATGTTTGATAGGTAAATCTAATCACCTGCATTGTGATTGTGAGTCTCAGCAGACAAATCTGGCTCAACATGGCAAACATTTGTGATTTGAGGTTCCTCTCCAGCCTTGAGCTCACTGCTTCCACACTGCCACTGTGCTTCCTCTTCTAGTGGAGCAGAACTCATCCCCTCTGCTTTCTCTTCTGAGGACATATTGCTGTTCAGGTCCAAACCAAAGCTGTCCATCAGCTTCTGCTTAGCAGTAGCCTTTCTGTTCTTGGATGTGCTGCTCAGCTCTTGCATGTAGGAGGTCTTCTCAGTTCCAGAGTCAACATTTGAGACAGGTGGAAAAATCTGGTCCATGTCCCTGGTGAACTCTAACAGAGTGCCTTTACTCTGAGGACTTCCACCATCACTGCCATAGTTTGGAAAACTGGCTTCAATCAGCGATGTGCCACTCTGCCTGGTGGACCTGCGCTGGTTTCTTTTGCCCAGTATGAGCGTGTCTCTCTTCTCTTTATTCTGAAGGTGGAAGGTCATAGCCACACTGAAATAAGAGTAGTCAACAAAGCTGTAGGTGAGCATGAAGTTGATGGTAACGATAGGCGCCAGTACATTAACCTGGCCGATGAAAATGAAGACCATTGTCAGCAGGCTGGTCAGAAAGATAGCCGCCACTGGGGTCTTGTTTGGGCCTTTCTGTTAGAGAAAGAGAAGGCCACAAGGTTGTTACTGACTGCTTCTGCGTACCAAATACACATATCTTATGCCTCTAAGTCAACACATTGTGTGGGACAAAGAAGAATGTCCCATTCCTCCTGGGATTTTGGACACAGCTACCCTTTTCCCAAGTAAAATGGGTGTGCAAAGGGAGAAACACAAATCAAGAGGAACAGAGACACAATGGAAATGAACATCAAGTTGAATCTGAGTTAAATAAAACCTTGATGAATGATCTTTTCCTTCTGTTGTCCATTGAGTTTTAAAATGTTCCCTTTCGGTGTTTGGATTTACCAACAATTAACAAATGACTAATCATCCCTGTTGTTAACAAATGTAAGTTTTACAGGTTAAAATTTTGAGTCTTATTATGTCAATTAAAAAAAAAATCCATTACATAAAATCTTCCTATGACTTCATCTGGTCTTTTTCTGTCCAGTCTGACATGAGATAGCTGTGACACCCATGAGAAGGCTTCTACTTTCAGAAAAGTGTTGATGCTATTTTTCCATGAATATGCCTACATTACATTTAATTAAATTTAACACATTCAATAGAAATAAAGAATATGCTTGTGAGTACAACAAAATGAATTGAATACAGTCATTTGGACCAAACAATCCCCCCAACAATAATCACTTTGAAGGAAAAATGGCTTTAACATGTGGTTTGTTAACTAGTTTGCTTTTATTTCTCAGGTCCTATCTCACTGTTTAAGGAGCATTGCTGTGTGCTGGAGGGCCTCCAGAGCATACAGCGGAGCAGGGCCATGCCCGTCACCCTTCCTGCGTTTGTTCTGGAGCTTTGATTTGGGCCAAGATGTCTAGGGCCTCATTCCAGCCCGCTGAGAGAGGTCAGATTCTGCTGCCATCCAGGGAAGTCTGAGGAAAACTGGGGTGGACGAGGTCAGGTTGTTAACGTGACTGTGTGTGCATGTGTTTTTGCAGCAGTGTGTCGTAACTCTTTGCTGCAATAAAGTCAGTCTATTCACTTCTATGAGTGCGTGTTCTATAATTAGGCAGACCTGCAACTGTGTCCTGCTGAGTCCATACACCACACACCCCCTTTAGAACCAGGCTAGGCACACTTATTAGTTTACAATGTGTGTGTTACTTTGGGCAACCAGAGACTCCAATTTTAAGCCAAACTCTATATGACTTGTTTTAGATACAACGAATAATTTCTGAATACTACAGTTAATATGCAGTATGCTATAGGTCAGTTACAGGGGAATTCTACTCAGTTAAACTCATTGACAGTCTTTTTGTGTCTGCATGCAGTGTGAAGGTGTATAGAATAATGAGAGAATCTCATTATAACTCAATTTGCACATCTATTTTGACCAACTACTGCCTGGAAATGAATCCTTAGTTAGTTAGGCTAAATTCAAATAACTGCTGAGATTATTCTCCTTCCCAACCTGCACATAGACATTGAAAATGCATCTATAGATCCACAAATCTCCCCTTAATTAGCAATTCTAGTAAATCTTGTCTCATCCCAAAAAAGTCAAACATCAGTTCCAGGTGTCATAGTATTGCACGTTATACTGCATATAAGAATTTGGTAGTAACACACCCTAAATAATATCATATTATATTGACATCATCATGACTCTAGCTAATTTTTCAGTTCACACATTCCTCACTTCATGGCTCTATTCACCCACCCCTCTTCCCAGAAAGGCCAGACAGGGAATGACTCTCTCTTGGGCAATGCACTGAAGGATCCTGGGTGCTCCATACAGGCCGCCCATGCAGGAAGCCAGGGAGGAGATGTAGAGGCCCAGCAGAAAGAGGAAACCCACCAAGGAGACCTGGAGGAAGAAGGAAAACAAACAGAGGGTAAAAAGGATGGGGTGGGGATGAGAGCTCACAACAGTTACACCCAATCCAGTTCCGCTGCAGCCAGCCCCTTATAAAAACAATGAGAACTAACCACTGATGGACAAGTCAAGGACCTCTACAGTTGGTTAAAGCAACATGTAATGGTAATATGTTATTAACACCCCTCAGAAATGTGAGATAATTTTTTAGAATGAATACAAGATTTATTACCATTTTGGAGTAATACTACGCTGAATGTGCACATATACCAAGTGACAAAAGGTTGGTTTATCTGTTTGGAGTTGAGCACCTTTGGTAATTCATGCAGTGATCACTGATTCATCATGCGCTGTTCTCAAAGCAAAACTCAACACAGGGTCTGTAGCTGGGAATTCATAGATCTCATACCAGACATTCATTTAATAGGCAAAACTATATATGTATAGTATGTGAAACTGTTGGACACTTTCAAATAAAAAGTTTAAGAATCAGCTTGCAGTTATCAGTATTTTAGCTTCATCTTTTTTTTTTATGATGGAACTCTGGAAATTTCATAACATACAAAATTCCATATAAGTCCAACATATAAGGTTGGACTACTGTGATTCTTCTTCTTCTTGAGTGCCACTATGACACTGGGACCACCAGACTTATCAGTGCACAAGGCATGGAAGGCCCCATTAAAGCTGTACAATACATGCTTTGGGGCAACATATGTTGTTATCCAGACAGGGAAGGCAAGGGAAAGCTTTGCTTATTTCAGCTAGACAATGCCAAACCACATTCTGCATATATGGCAACAGCATGGTTCCATAGAAAAAGAGGCGCTAAACTGGGCTGCCTGCATATTCCCAACATGTTACTTTACTGAAAACATTTGGTGCATAAAGGAAAATAATACATCAAAAGAAGCTCTGAACTGTTAACCTGCACAAATCCTATATCAAGCAAGAAAAAAAAAATCTTCAAATACTGTAGCATATGGTCCTCTCAGCTCTGAAACACTTAGGGTGGTTAGAGCATTGGTAAAAGAAGAGGTGAGGCAACACAGTGGTAAACTTGTTCCAATTTTTGAAAATTATTGCTGGTATCAATGTCAAAATAAGCACGTTTTTCAAAAAACAAACAAAAACCCCAAAACAATAACATTTGTAAGTCTAAATTTTATAATTATCTCCACAAATGAAAATAGCGCTGAAGACCCCATATCTCAAGCATTTTCAAAGTATATACAGTATAGTCAGAACCCAAACTAACCACACCACTAACAAAGTGAGCCATGGTGGGAAATCCCCTTACCTCGCCCCTTCTGTTGGAAGGCCCCTCACACAAAGTAGAATGGAAACACAGAGAGGAGTTTACCTTTTCAGCTATCAAGAAGTCATTGCGTAGAGCTTCTCTGGTGCAGATAGCCCCCAGGAGAAAGACAAAGACCAGATACAGGAACCACCTGTGGGTCACCAAAAGTATGGCACACAATTACTAACAACTGTTTCATTCTGACTGTTAACAGGAGAACTGAGTCATGACAACTTGTGTGAATCTGTGTATTGAGAGCACCACAAAAGTAAAATCTAAACATATAGAAATAAATCTTTTTGCTAAATCATTCCACCAGGAAAGATGTTTCCTGTATTTTCTATGTCTTACTGTACAGCCGCTGTGGTCATTGTTACTGTAGCTGAAGTCTTGCATACTATGTTGTGCAGTATTTTACTGTGGTGTTTTGTATTTGACTGTGCAGTTATGTGTGTGTTTTAGTGGCTTTGGGGTGTTGTCGTACGAGGTCAAGACAGCTGCCAATGTTCCCACAGGGATGTTTTGCTCAGGTCGCTGAAGGTCTGAGCTCATGTTGAAGCCTGCCATAACACCTACAACACACAGAGACATGCAAACCACAAAAATGCACACAACATACTTGACAATACAAACTGTGTTTTTACATTGCATATGTTGCAAAGAGTGGAAAGCAGGGCTTGAAGCAGGGCTAGTAAAGTTTGCTTTACTATTCTGGGATTTTTTTTCATGCAATACAAAGGAGATGGTGGGGATCTACTCACCTGTAGCAGCAGGGAAGAAGACCCCAAATACTGTAAAGAAGTTTTCTCCTGGGCTATAATCTGGCATAGTGTTGCTGCTGAGCAACCCAGCTGAATAACCAATGAAACCATGCTCTGAAAATGGAGACAAAACCATGTAAAGCACATCAATACAGAAACGTATCTGAGGAGTACCTCCGGCACTTCTTCACTGAATAAAGAGTAAATGATGAAGAAGAAGAAAGAAACTACACAAACTCCATCTGCTGAAGGTATGAAAATTAATTTCAGGTCTTCCATTAAACATGAAAATTCAACTCTCTGTTGGACTTTTATTAATGTATCAAGATTTTAGGCTACAAACACACAACCCCAGACTGTAAATGACTAATAACGTGAACATTTTCCTTCATATCTTATGCAATGCTCATCTGTTTGAAATCAGTTTATGTAGGGACATGACAGTTCCCCTTAGGTAAAGGTAAAGAAGAAGAAAATCCTAAAATATTTGCTTCTTCAACACAGGCTTAATAATAAATTTTGTCTTTGAATAAAAATAATAATAAAAAACCTTTTACCTATTAATCATTTTCTATTAATAAAATTCACCAAATGTTCCAGACTACTTATCCACACTGATGCCCATATAAGATTAAACTTTATAAAAATTAATAATTAAAAAAAGCACAAGTGCGCAACTGCAGCCTGGTTGCCGCACCAGTGCCTGCAACTACATTATGATTTAAGTGCATCACTGTCACTAATTGACCCTTACTGTGTTTTTACATTATGTAGTCACCATATTTGGTGTTTTCTTGACTTTTTAAGCTATGCTTTGTGAAGAAAATGAGATCTACTGTATAAGAAATCACAGCACATGTCATGGGATTATTCAAGGAAAAACATACTGTACCACATACCAGGTGTTTGAAACAGTATAGCATTGCATCTGCAGTTAGTAGAGCCCGCCACAACTCAAACTAAATCTGCATCATTGTCAGCAATATAACACCAAGTAAATAAATGTTGTAACATCTATTTCAGTCGAAATACATGGCAACAAAAACATAGTGACACCCTTCAAATTTACATAGTCTAAAGACAGGACAGGATGGCTCAGTCTAGGTCAGTTTGTTGGATGTGTGAAGGGGAGATTGTTCTGCATTGGTGGGGGCCATTTAAACTGAACACAGTCTGAAGGACCCGCCTATGTTACAAAACCGGACATTTCCCCCTTGGTTATCTTGCGATGGGAAAGAATGTGTTCTCTCAGATTAATGACATGTTTATCCAAAAGGAAGTTACCACCCTTTTCAGAAGCTCAGCAGCTTCCAAGTTTGGGAGAAAGAATGAAAGTGAGCAAGAGAGGGAGACAGAGAGCAGGAGGAAACAGAGAGAGAGAGAGAGAGAGAGAGAGAGAGAATGCTCATTTTTTTTCTTTTGTTTTCTACAAAAGGCCAAAAGAAAAGGCCTGGATACACTCTTTGCTCCAGCTATGCAGGATCTCTAGCACATTCATTTAAAGAGGTGTAAAACTGACACCAAAAAAGCTTAAACTCCTGTTCACTTTGTGCCCCAGTAGGATCGCCCTGTGTCCAAATAATCATGATATAACAAATCCAGGGCAGCCAGTGTCAAAGTCTGCATCATGAGCTCCCCACCCATATTACAACATCATACTCCAATATCCAAGTAGGCCCAACTCTGCCAGCTCTCACAACTAAGCTCTCTGAGTACTTATTTTGGGGCATTCGCATATGCATTACACTTTAAGATAAAATCTTTACATATACTACATTTCACTGCAAAAAGTTGCCTAATTTTCTGTGGGAACAACACACAGATAATGATCAGATTGGCCAGCAAAGATTTGCTGTTGGGGCTCTGTTCGATACAGTGCACACAGCATTTTGTAAAAACAGAGTCATAATATTTCTCACAAGACCCAGAAACAAATTCTAAGCCAGTTTGTGATACTTTATTGAAAAACAAGTTAATTTAGGAATTTATTTTTACATCAGTGGAGCTAAAATAGAGCAGGTAAAGACGATTTTGAGCAATAAAAAGCACTGTGAGTAGAAACCAGTATTGGATGTGCAGTACCCAAGACCAGAAGGTTCTGCAGCACATGATTAAAACTACCCAGAACCATCAGTTACCATCAGTAATCAGTAAGGTTTTAAGAGGTTAAAGGATACTAGGTGTACCTGCTGCAGTACCACTGAACTTCAGAGCAGTTTCTTACCACAGGCATCCTTCACACTTTTATTTAAAAAATCTTAATGTTTCTGACTTTGTTTACACTTATCTTTTTTTTGTGTGTGAGTAGCACAGCGGGACTACATCTCTCTCTCTCTCTTTCTTTATAAAAAAAAAAATATATAAATCTTGTGTTGTACAATAATAAAAAAGGTACATGAAGCAAATGTTGGCCAAACATATCCACATTGGCGCACAAACCAGTTAATACTGTATCTTAGTGCATTCCCAGTTTCCAAACAAATAAGAAAGTAATCAAATTACCATAATTAACTAACATTAAAATGGAAGTCTAGGGTGCTTTATGAGGGGCCTGCTTCATGAAATTTGCAACATGCAAGCAGCAACATGAGGTTATTGCCCCTAATATTTATTCATCAAAGAAACACCACATTTGTGAGTCCAATCTAAGAACTTCCTATGCAATACTGAATCAGAAGATAATTCCCATTAACTTCGCTGATGATCCTTTGACTTTTCCTTACACCACTAGAAGACTAACATGCTTTTAATGACATGACTTCAGTTGGATGGATAGCCATTAGGTTTGGTACAGGTGTCCATTGTGACCTGAGGATGAAACTTAATAAGCTTTATAAGCCTACTGTTTTCAGACAGAGCTATGGTAAGAATGTCTTTATTCCAGTTTGCAAGTTTACAGGCAGAGTGGGGCTCCATTCTGAGCTCGGCAGTCCTCTGAATGTGTAGACAGATTACATGAACGTATGAGGCCTCTCCCTCAGTCTGGCTGACTTCTTATTCTCCTACACTAACGTACATAAACTGCTGTGCATGGTGCATAGGCCAGGCTGTGAGTTTACAGAGGTGGAGCAGGTCCCGCTGGGATAATTGAGAGCTATATATTAAAGTTAGGATCACAGGGAGAGATGATGTGGCGGTCTCTGGGGTAGCAGCAGGCTTCAGATCTCACTTCCGGCTGTCTCTCTTTGTCATTTTCCAAAAATGTCTGGTTAACACCCTAAACCCCAGACCCAAGGAGCACATTATGGCTTCCTTTTCTGTGGGGAATAGGCTTCAACTGCTGGGACAGGGCGAGGCGTGTCAGACTGTAATTCAGCGATGCACCACAATCAGAAGGGTTTGTGGTTAAACTGTTTGGTCACAGAGACAATACATGGGCAGCATTACTGTCAGAATAATTCACTATGCTTACCAGCTGATGCACTATTCTGGACCATCTTACATGCTACAGTTATGCAACAATTTAATTTAATTTTACCTCCAACTGTTATGGTGCTGCAGAAGGACTTGCCACAATCCACTTACTTAACACATCTTTGTGACTAGGAAAGCTAGCTAGTAAGAATTTGTATACATATGTATAAAAATACACTTAAATTAATCTTCATGATATTACTGCAGCATCCTCACACAGCCACTGTATTTAATCAACAGCAACACATGGGTGGTCTAGAAAGCATGCTTAGTAAATTAAGTAGGTGACAGCCACTGTTACATAACTCAAATGGTTAACATGGGATGGTCAAAGTCAACACCCAGTATCTGTGATTTTTGTTGCTGGGGATACAAGTTACTGAAACATTACTGAGGCAGAATCTAATCATTAAAACCAAGGATAATAATTTTTTGCCAACTGACAACCAGTGAACTCTAAACGGAGTCTTTCTGGTCATGAGGGAGGTGGAAAACATTGATGTCAGTGTTGCACTAAAATGTCAGTATTTGCCAAGCATACTGACAGTCTATAGTAAGTGAAGTTTTGAGGGAGTGCGTGGTTAACCAGGCATGCCTAAGCTATGGTAGTCATATAAAATGGTGTGTGAAAGCTTGGGACATACTTTGTTATCAAAGTATGACCACATGGTTTTGGCGGTGGCTCCTTTCCTCCAGGATGTGCCTCAGTGTTCAGTGAGTTCAGGCTAATCTGGGCTGTTTGAGCTAGCATGGAGACCTGCTGGTCCTCTGCCAACCATTAGGTCACCAAAACACACACACACGCACGCACACACACACACACACACACAGAGCAGCTCTTAATTGGAAAAATCTGGAGTGGCCATTGTGACTGGTTCTACAGATCTTTAAAGGGCTGAAAGCTGGCCTCTACCAACTACACTTTAAAGAAGAGTGGGAGTTAGGAGGTGTGGAGCAGTGCATATAGAAAAGCAGTCTGGTTTTAATTTTACCTGAAGTAGTAGAGCTAAATTCTGCAAAAACTAGCCTCTGTCTAACACTGGATAGCTAAGATAATTTCTTTTTTAATTTTGAGAAAGCAAATGTTATTTGTATATATGCATATGTTTTATCGTGTGTGCTTGTGGTAATCACTGACTGATTTGACCCCTGGAACACTTTTCTCTTCCTACTGGACAGGAAGTTGATAATCATTGAGAACAGGAAATGTGGGGAAGGACTTCCTGAAGGCCAACAAAAGAATACCATTCCACCCCTCCTCTCAAAAAAGTCAGATCCTCACAAAAAATAAATAAATAAAATAAAAGATTCAATAAACAAATCACTAACCTCAAACTTAAAATATCAAAATACAACAGCAGGAAAATAGTACTTTACAATTAACCAACCACCCATTGTAAAAGTAATTTCTCAGAGACAAACAGGTTAACAGGCATACAAGTCTCAGTAGAATACTGAGTAAAATAACTGATACTACAGCTACACCTGCTGGCCCAAACAGGTCACAACAGGCCATGATTCAGAGGTTCCCACACTTTTCCCATCATGCAGCCCCTTTGGAAGCTGGACACAAATTCACATTTATTGCAGTTTTTCAGTGAGTAAAAGTTAATTAATTCATTTAATAGTGAATTACTTAAAAGCAGATATAACAAAACAAATAAAGCATAATAAAACCTCTGTATTTATAACTGGAAACCCTTCTACAAAACATCACCGTTCTCTGCAATGTGAGCTGGACTTCTCTTTATATATATTTAACTAGAGACCTAGAAAGATACTCTAGAGATACTTAAACATTCAAAGACCCAGAGACAGCTTCAGTTGTACATGTTTTCTGCACTAATGCTTTTTAAAGGCACTTAATACTTAAAAGTCAAGTTGTATTCTTACAGAAATTAAGACTATAAATAAAGACTCTTAATCTAATAAATCCCATCCTTCCCTCTACACCACACAGGCATAGCCAAAAGTCTGGGCAGTGGCACAAATGTTGTGTTTCATACAATCACAGGGAGACATGATGCAAATAAATCATTTAAATAAATCAAAATTTAGTTTTAGCAGTGGTGCCACTGCCAAAAACTTTGGCCAGGACTGTACATGGATAGTTCCTCCATTGAAATCCATTTCTTCCAACTCCACAACTGCCTCTGACCTGCAGGCATCCTCCTAACTGTCACACAAACAAGGTGAGGGTATTGTTAGTTGGTTAATGCACTGGATAATGCATACTGACTGATCTAATTGAAATTGTGGTTTAATTTCTTTTCTTTGATACAGTAACTGTGGTGTGTATTTTTCTTTCCTCATTTTCATATTATTCTCAGTGACTTGGTTGTTCTGCTGAAACTGACCAGTTTTATTATTTATACCGAACACCTAAAAAAAACTGCAGTTTGTCTAAATGCTGCTTCAGAGTCTCTGAGAGTCATAATTCTGGGCAAATGCTGAAGAAGGTTGTAAGTATTTTTTATTTAAAAAAAATAACAAGAAAACAAATGAACTCTTTCCACAGTCCCTTTGACCTCTCTGTTTAGGTCTCTGTCCCCAGCCTTACCTGGGTCAAGGTGTGTGAATGTGCCAATGACAAAGTCCAGTGTAGAGACGGCCAGCACAGCCAGGAGCAGTAGCTGAAGTCTGACAATCCACTTGACACCGGCCAGGTTGATTCCAAGCAGGGCTAGCAGCACTGCTGCTGACATGCAGCGTACCGCCCACTGACTCTGAAGACCCAGCAGCTCCGCCACCGACTCAGAGAAGCCTGTGATGTACATAGCCCCAGCAACGCACTGTAGAGTGGTAGGCAGCATGAGAAGAGACAGCATAGGAAGATGGAAAATTAGAAGTGTGCATTTTATTTATTTATTTATTTTTCTGAATTAAGTTACTCACCTGTCCAAACACATAAAGGAGGCCAACTGTGCCCCCGACTCTGCCCCCCAAAATGGTGGAGATCATGGAGTAGATTCCTCCACTCCCAACACCACAGTGTTCAGACACTCCAATTCCCGACATTACTGTCACTAAAGCAACTAACACGACCGTGGAGACGAGAAGCATCCCGAGCAGCACTCCTGTGTTCCCCTGGAGGATGTGAGGAAACAATGTGGATACAAAATACTGAGTTATTACTGCACATACTATTCTATAATATGCACGTGTAGCTGTAAACTAGCTGTAAGGGTAAAGGGTCTGACCATGGACTGTGTCTGGCCAAGGAATTTTAATGTTTATCATTCCTCTTTTCTCCCACCCACCCCATCACCTTGTATTTCTTTACAATTTTCTGTCTAACAGAAAAAAAACTACAGATGGTGTACAGGTGTGGTAGACCATCTCGTGAAACCAGGACCATCAACACACCGGCACATTTTTTCCTCAGAAATTTCTGATAAGATGCATCTCTGTGTGGAACAGAAACCCTGTTTCCCACACTGCAAACTATATTTTAGCTGTCAGGCTAAGCCCAAACGAATGTAGCAATTACAATCACCGGGTCTTTGTAGCTGTGTCCTGTGATGACACATGGCCATTATAGTGTTCTGGATCAACCGTCATGATGACACATACTTAACTGTGTGCACAGCCAAAAATAATGCTAATAAAAAACAACAACAGAGCTGTAGTGAAAGAGGAAACCCCCACAGTATTACCCAACATGAGGCTACAAAAATGTAGTCATTTATTTTTCACTATTTGGTTCACTACTATCCACCATGGACGCTTACTAGAACTTACATTTAAAGGTCCTGTCTGCCAGTTGTTTGCAGCCCAACAGAATCCAGCTTTTCAGGTTTGTCATTTTGTCTTTAACACACAGCATTGCATCACATATTTGGCTGCATAGCTGTGCAATTACATAAAGTAAAGCAGTGTTTACTAACCACCAGGTAGCCCGTACGCAGGAACAGAACCACACCAAAGATGTTGATCATGCAGGTGGTGAAGACTCCATCCCAGGTGCCAAAAAGCACCGGCTCCCACACAAACAGTTTGATCCTCCACCACGGCTGGCTAGACTGCTGAAAGCCCTAGACACAGAAACACAACTGTTAGCAGCACTGGCTAATCTGAAGAGGCTTTACTTTAACAACAGCAAATCCTACAATGGTCCTACAAACACAAAGTCCAAACAGTTTCATTTGAGCTGACACAGTGAACATCTTACCTTTGCATCTTCGTGGAACAGATCCTGAAAATGTGGGTTTATATTCGTGTCAGCAGATTCCCCCTTCAACAGCTCTGCCCCAACTCTCTCCTGCTCACAGGTGTACCCCGTCCAACTGACTGGCAGGGTTTCCATTGCAACCTGCAGGTGTACAGTGTTATACTTACAGGTTGAATATTAGGCAACAGCAACAACATAAAAACAACAACAAAATAAAAGAAAATGTTTTCTTTTCATTATTTCTTTTTGTGTACATTAAGGAAATAATTTTAATGTTGGAAAAATAAAAGTGTAATCAAACCTCAAGCCTACATGATTAACGCAGGAAAGGTGCACAATTATTAGGCGACTAAAAGGAAATGCAACAAATAACATAAATGACATTGGGTGGCCTTCCAGAAACATTCAGAGACCAGTATAGCCACCCTTCTTTTTAATGACTGCCACAAAACTGTCAGTTTCCTGATCTGTTCAACTTTCATTGACGTAGCAACCACAATATTGATAAAGTTGCTGTATCGCTATTTGAGTTCCCCAAACACCAGAATAAATCATTATCTTATGGTCTAGGTGACTTAATGGAGGTAATTTATTCACCTCCAAATGGCGAAACAACAGTTGCACCCTTTTAAATCAGCCTTTATTAAAATATATACAGCTCTACCCCCAAAATTTGTGTTGTATTATTTGGTACATGAAACACTGCAGTCGCAATTGTTATCCTGGACCAGTAATAGTTATTTTATAAGAAGCTGCTTCACTGAAAAGTTACTCCCCAGAAAACACATTTTTCATACATTTGATAAAATTCAGTAAATATGTGGGGTACTGTAATACAGAACACTATATTGTACTGTGTACGTTAAGAACATGATTTTAAAAAATATTTTCCTACTTACCTCTCAAGAGACCGTACTATTTGATACGATTTTTCCAAAGCAAAAATGGTAAACTCTAAACTTAAAACTATAAAAAGGAATAAGAGCACAAAACATGCTGTTCTAAAGCACCAGATAAAATTGTATTTCTCCTTGTGTGCTAAATTCTTCGTTTTTATTGCTTTCCTACTTATTAGACTATTGCATTTCTATTCAGGACTTACAGTAAAATTCAACTGTCAATTTCATATTTTACTGTAAGAAACGTTTGCTTGAATACCGCAGAGTGTTACTGGTTACTGGATAACTTTGGCATGCTGCGTTCATAATACCAGTCTATAACTGGGACACGCATCCCCCCCCCGGCATACTAAACAGTATAGTAGCACAGGTATTTGCACCCTTTGTCTTGAAAATAAGAGAACTGTTTATCCTGGTTAAACAGCAGCAGGTGCAGCGTGTGCATACCCGGATGCAGCAGGGTGTGCTCCTCTGCCTCTTGTTACTAAAATAATAAATAACGTTATTAGCGTCCCTGTTTTCACCTCAGCGATTGCTGTTTCCCGATAACTACACACAGCATTATAACAAACTCGTGAATTCAGTGTTTCTTATACAAAAGTAAAATGGTACAGACCAGTCTGAATTACTTGACTATTTAAAAAAAAAAAAAAGGAAAAAAGAAAGTTATGTTTGCGGCAAGAGAGTGTAACGGAAAGTCTAATCCTTCTAAATGTTCACAACAAGCCCCTCCTGAGGACTGCGGCGCACTCTGAAGGGTCTTAAAAATTGACAGCTTTTTCAGTAGCGTTTGGCGTGAGACGCTGTCTCCGTTCAAGCAGCTTCTTAGCCAAACTTAAGCCAGCGAAACCTTACCTTTCACAGTCCCATTTCATTCATTCCTTGCAAAAGACGAGGAACAAAAATCAGCTCATTATTCCTCAGCTTTATTTGAATCCACTCAGTATGACAACGTGTTTGTTATATGAATACGTCAGCTGCCAGCAGGTAACTTCGACGTGCAGTTACTGGTTACCTTTCTGGGGTGTGTTTGAGCATTTGCACAAGGATCTCGTGTTTGCTTTGGCAAGTCCTGCTGTAGGCAATGTTGACTAATGATTAAAGCTGAAAAATGCATGTACATGCCTTTATCTTTTTATTCATGGTAGTATTTGCTGAAATATTTTGGGATTTCAGACTGTGTATATATGCAGCTCTGGAAAAAATTAAGAGACCACTGCAAAATGATCAGTTTCTCTGATTTTGCTATTTATAGGTATATTTTTGAGTAAAATGAACATCTTTGTTTTATTCTATAATCTACTGACAACATAACTCCCAAATTCCAAATACAAATATTTTCATTTAGAGCATTTATTTGCAGAAAATAAAAAATGGTCAAAAAACCAAAAAAGCCCCAGTTTTTTCAGACCTCAAAAAATGAAAAAAAAAAAAAACAAGTTCATATTCATTTTTAAACAACACATTACAAATGTTTTAACTTCAGGTTGCTTTTTCCAGCAGGACAA
>VUQI01030295.1:0-10852 GCA_015106735.1 Paratilapia polleni | reverse complement strand
CACGTACAAGGTTATCCTGGAAGAAAACTTGCTGCCTTCTGCTCTGACAATGTTCCCCAACTCTGAGGATTGTTTTTTCCAGCAGGACAATGCTCCATGCCACACAGCTAGGTCGATGAAGGTGTGGATGAAGGACCACCAGATCAAGACCTTGTCATGGCCAGCCCAATCTCCAGACCTGAACTCCATTGAAAACCTCTGGAATGTGATCAAGAGGAAGATGGATGGTCACAAGCCATCAAACAAAGCTGAGCTGCTTGAATTCTTGCACCAGGAATGGCATAAAGTCACCCAACAGCAATGTGAAAGACTGGTGGAGAGCATGCCAAGACGCATGAAAGCTGTGATTGCAAATCAGGGTTATTCCACCAAATATTGATTTCTGAACACTTCCTAAGTTAAAACATTAGTAATGTGTTGTTTAAAAATTAATATGAACTTGGTTTTTTTGCATTATTTGAGGTCTGAAAACACTGGACCTTTTTTGGTATTTTGACCATTTTTCATTTTCTGCAAATAAATGAAAATATTTGTATTTGGAATTTGGGAGTTATGTTGTCAGTAGTTTATAGAATAAAACAAAAATGTTCATTTTACTCAAACATATACCTATAAATAGCAAAATCAGAGAAACTGATAATTTTGGAGTGGTCTCTTAATTTTTTCCGGAGCTGTATGTATGTGGGCTGATCTGTGTTCAACCAGGTCTGTTTGAGTGGATTTCTATATTTAAATAAATTTATGGGACAGTGTAAAAGAAGCTGTTCAATAGAGGGGGGGTTTGCTAGCAGCAGAAAAAGGAAATCCATAGAATAAAACATTTAAATCTGCTATAAAAGTGAATATTAATTGCTTTTTATTTGCAGAAAACAAAATGTTCAAATAAGTGTGCATTGAATTAGCTGCACATATACTAATAAAAATCATAAGGTTTTTCTACAGGGATGTGAAACTAGCTCAAATTTCTGCAAGCTAAATGACCAGCTGACCATTCAAACTTTCTAATACTGATCTCACTCTGGTTTTTAGGACTCAACCATCCTGCATTTATATCAAAGTAATCAGACTAATAGATTAAAACTGTAGTAATAACCCAATATGACATTAATGCCATTTTGTCAACAATGTTCAGAATGAAGTTAATCCAGTTAGTGTCTGCAGCTTTAGCTTGCTACCTTTTTTAGTCCATGTTCCTGGCTTAAAGTCTTGATTTTCCTGCTGGTTGAGGCAGACATCACTGTTAGTCATATTTAACCCAAAAAAATTGAATTGTCATTCCTTTAATAAAGGACTGTCCCGCCTTTTTTTAAAGGACCATAAGGTTACAGATTGCAAGAGACTTGAGCTTTTTAACTTCAACATAAAATCTCCACTGGCCTTCAGAGGCAGTGTTTGGTATGTTTGCTCTAGGCTACTGTAGAAACATTGGGAAAGAACCAGCACTGAATACTCCTTTTGGATTTTCCAATGGATACATGCATCAATTGATGCGTGAGATTTTTTAATCACACACACAGAAACAGTGAATGGCAGAAAGTTTGATCAGCTTGAATAATTGAAACATCTGGATAAAAAGGACGAGTCCTCCCGCTGCGGTTTGTTTAGTCCAGCTGTGCGTCATGACTCTTTTACATGTGTAATGTAAAAACATTTCTACACGATACCCCTGTGCATCCACGGTTATACCTCCTGCAGCAAGTCTCTCTCCTCTCTCTATTCACAATATTAAGTTGTCTCTGATCAACAACCATCCAATCAATATAATAGAGGTCAAAGGTCACAGCAGACCTACAATGTCCTTGTAAATGTGAAATGAGCATCAAGGATGGACAACTTATTGTAGCACTAACTTGTAACAGTTCCACAGAGCATTTGTAACAGTGACATGTTTGAATAAAAAGGAGAAGAGGAAAAATATGTGAAGATTGTTAGTTGAGATGAATGTTTGCTATTATCCAGCTCTTTTTTCTCTTTAAATATTGTTTTTAGGAATGAACAGAATTTGTGCTGATGAAAAGTGACAGCTGAAGAGTCAAACTCTAGCCTCTTATGATGACCAGATAAACACAGATGGTAAACACACCGAGTCAAACTGTTTATCTACAAGAAATTTGTTCTTGGTGTCCAAGATGTAACATGCAGATAAGATGATATTTTATAGGTAGGACATTTTATCTCTGTAGTGTTGTTTTTTTTTTTTTTTCTTTTTCTGAGAACTGAAGAGGAAGTGTTTTGGTGAGAATACAACAGCAGCAGAGCTCTGGAGGTTTTAGCTTCTAATGATTACCAGATAAACATCAGAAAAACAGATGGTTAACATACTGAGTATCCTTTAGGCCTTTTAATGCTACAGTGCTGATTTTTGCATTCTGAACTTTCTTGCGGTGTTTGGATGAATGGTGTTTTAAAATTTACTTTAAAGATAAAAAGACGAGGCAAACAGGATTAGGCAAACATCAAGTTCCAGATTTACATGGAAGTTTTGGCAAAGACCAAAAACACAATCAGGATGAGAATGAATGGGTACACATGAGCAGAGGGGTGAAAATGGGGGAAAGTCGGGAAGGTGGAAGTGGCTGGTCTGACATGACGAGAGTTAAATAATGAAAACAAACAACCAAAAAACATTGGAGTATAAGATGTACAAAAAAGCACAACAGAAAACACAACAGAATTTCTGTCTCTTGTTTATTTCTTTATTTACAGATCATATTATGTTTGAACACAATTGACACAAAACAATCAACACTGAGATTAAAAAGCTCATCCAAGCCACACTGGATTCTAAACAACACTTTGACACAAATGACAAAAATATAAAATACAGATACATTTATTAGTTAATGTTGTTGCTATTTAGGAGATGAGACCCATTGTGCTCACTGCTGTTAGAACCAAAGCAGTTTTGAGGTTTATCCTTCTACAGAGAGTAAAGATAAATAAGGACCAGGCTGTCCTTGAGGCCTCTACAGAATAGACAAAAGAAAAAGATGTCAAACAGAAGACATTCAGGTCACTGAGGTCCAAAAAAAAAAGCTTAATCAGAATTCATAATATTGACATGTGAACTCCAAAAAAATCCTGAAAAAAAAAGAAGAGACAATTTCACAACTGTTCCAGGAAAAGTAAACTTTTAAAAGTTAACATGGGTTTCTAAATAGGAGGTGCTATCACTACTTGAGTACTGCTGTCCAAATTCTGACTAAAGCAAATATTACTCATGCAAATAATCAGCATGTTGATTTTGACATTGTTGATCAGTGTGATCTGACAGATGCAGTAGGCTTGGTCAGACTTCATCACAAGATTAGGCATTTTCATAGTTCACCACTGCAGCATCATCATCATCGTTAACCACCTGTGAAATACAACATGATGGCTCACTCTTACCACCTGAGCTCATCAAACTTTACACTACTAATATCATTTCTCTGATCTTTGGGCATCAATTGGCCTGCATTTAGCATTTATCAACCTGACACTGCAAGAATACCCCTGACATTATATTATATTCATTTGCTGGACATTTCCATCTAAAACAAATAAGAACAAGTGCAATTGAATTCAAATGAATAAAAGGAACAGTTCAGCAGGAAAACATCCATCCATTATTTCTTTAACTATCATTCACCAGTTAACATAAATGCATGTCCTTGGACTATGGGAAGAAGCTGCAGTTCACCTGGAGTGAACCCACACAGGCACAGGGAGAACAGGCAAACTCCACACCGAAATGTACCAGCCAGCTGATGGATTCAAACCCAGGACTTTCTTGCTGTGAAGCGACAGTGCTACCTACTGCACCACTGTGCCCCACAGCACGGAAACAATGTGCAGTAACTGTCTACAGCTTTAGACTGCTTATAATGCACATTCCTTTCCTAAACTTTGATTTACCTGTTGATTGAGGCATATATCACTCCCAAACTCAAATTAAAAGTAGAACTCAACTGGGATTCATGTCAGCTTTTCAGTTTCATGAATATTCAGCTCATAAGGTATTACTTCTCAAGGTTATTAAAACTACAGCAAAGAGGCATGTATCATACAACACAGGAAGAGGAACCTGTTTTTACTGTGTCAGATTTGTCATGAATTAGTATTCTTATCCTGGAGCCACCTGTTGCTAGCTGTAAAATTTGTGTGTGAGGCAACATGTTTGCTTTGCTGGGGAAGTTTAATTTACAAATGTATTTTTCAAAGTTGTCTAAAAAGACAAGAGAAAGAACAAACTTTAGCTTTCAAAAAGTGAATCCAGGTTTGTCCAGCCTTCTTGTTTAAATGTGAAAATTCTCACCAGTTCTTGTCCATATGCTGATGACAACAACAACTGTTATGAGTGCTGCTAAACCCACAGCCACAATGATGAGCCTGCACCAGAACCAGACTGGGAAGAGAATGAAAACATCAAAAATATATTTAAAAGTAGTTTCCTGTTATGTTTAATATTTAGGAGGAAAGGAGTTTTTTTTTTTACCAGTATTTATGGGGATTTTTCCAAACCTGTGTTACTTATCAGATTGTAAGAGGTGAGTATCTAATTCTACCTACGTGTAAACAGGTTCTCTAATCGAACACATCGGGTTGTTCTTTCACTTTTCTTTGGCACGTGAATGAATACTAACTTCCTGTTGTGTAAATACAATGTGAAGTTATACGTTTCGCACTGCTTTTGCAACATTTCCATGTTATCTTCAACCTAACCACAACTTTAATGTGTTGCTAGTGGTGACGATTTGTTGTTCCTGTTTCTGCATCCTCATCTGAACAGTACAACACAACTGGGCCAACTGCTCAGTAAGAAGCTGTGAGTTTGTTGTCTGTTGTGTTGTAACATTAATTACAACCATTAAAATATCAAATAATTGTTGACATCTATTTCAATGACTTGTGCTGTGTCACTAATAATCAAACCTAAAACCTTACAGAGAGAAGACTGTGGACATTACCTTGTAATTTTGTCGAAGCATCCTTGTTTTCAGGCTCTGTTGTGGTCATACCTGTATTTATGTTGTTTTCAGCTGTTGTTGCCGTATTTGTTTCTTCACCTAAATAAAAGAACAAAATTCAGCAAACTGCTCATTAGGAAACTGTCTGTATGTTCTGTAACAGTCTATTAAACCTTTAAATATATAAAATAAACACATTTTTAGGTAATGAGTCAAAACAATTTAAAGTTTTATTTTTTTGTTTGCTTGTTTTTTTTAAAATTTTTATAAAATTCATGGAAAAAAAAACAACTCTCTTGGTTACTTACCTGATGAACGAGAGGTGAAGATAAAAAGCTGCCCTCTGTTATCAAATATTGAGACGGTACACATAAAGGCACACCTTGATGTGTCATTGTAAGCATGATTCAGAATGGTCACAGTAGCAGAGCAGGAAGACCGTGATGTTTTTATATTTGAGTGAACTCTACCGATATCTGTGCAGTTATGGATCCACTTCACTTTGTCTCGTTCACACTTTTCAGAAGCCGACACAGAGCAGTTTAAAATGACTTTATCGCAGTACTTCTGTTCAGTCACTGGTGCAAAGAGAAAGAAAATGATTAACTTTTAATTGTAATAATAATTACTGTAATTCATGTACTTTAATGTTTTCTAACAACACAATTTGGGCTAAAAAAATACTGGAGATGTAAATACTCACTGACAACAACAGACAGAAAAATGTTAATAGCCATTGCCCATCTCTGTATCTCATTATAATATGAGCAGGTGTATACACCAGCATCCTCAGCTGTAACCTTTTGTATAACCACAGAACAGTTTGCATCCACAGTCAGTCTGTGTGATTTGTTTTTTTCTTTAATCTCTCCAAGAAGCAGCTCTGTTTTTGCTCCATTTCTTGAATTAGTGAAGCTCAGTCTGGTACTGTTACAGTGGATCACACTCCCACAAGGAAAAGTTACTTCATCTCCATCTCTGACAGCTAAGGGCACAATACTCACTGCACTTTGTGTTCCTGAGAATATGATAGGGAAACAAAATATTACCACTACATGTCAGAGTGCAAATAATTTACAGATGTAGATAAGTGCATAAGTGCATAAGTTTGCATTTGCATGTCCCTCCCTTCCTTTTATTTCGATAAACTCCAGGTTTCCTTTGCTGAAACAAACACAGCTGTCTTGGCTAAATGAAGTTAATGTTAGAAAGTAAAATTTGAAAGCATCCTTTTTATTTATTTATCAATATATTTCTGTTACATGTCTTTTAAATGCATCCTTACCTGTAAACTGAATCACCAGTATCAAAAGTATAAGCACTGTAACCATTGCTCCTCACTGTCTCTTTTCTCTTTGCTTCTTGTCTTGCTCACGCTTCTTACACATTTATTTCCTATATATAATAAAGTATCACTTCCTCATCAAGACTTTCTTTTTTTTCCTCTCTCTTTTTTTGCACTCGATGCATCATCTGTGCATCTGCAGTGTGACATAAAAATGTGTTTTGAGTGGTCTAGTGCTGTAGAAATGCAGACAATGTACCATCTTATGTTTCTCCTTGCATGGCCAACTAATGTTGATTAAAATTAAATAAATAATAACTGGAAATGTTAAGTAGAACTGTTTGATTACTCCAATATGACACTTACATTTAAGTGTCTTTATCATCTAGCTCCACCAATTTTTGATCCTTTCATAACTACACTTAAGTGTAACCTGAAATTTATCAGAAAGAAACTCGAGTTAGAAAAAGTAAGACCTAATTTGTCAGGTAAAAGGCAAAACCTGTGCCAGGTTTTTGTGAAGTTGTTTCCACTGACACTTTGGCAACTATCAGTGTTTTTCTGTGTTAAATAATGTACTTAGACTTGACACCAATGCAAAATATAACCCTTTTCATTTTCAACAGTTTCATGTGATTAAGTATACTTACCTTAAATTATTTTTTTGACTTGAAGGACTGGCTGATAACATTCAGCAGGTCAGCTCCACAGATACATTTGCTATGTGGCATAGGTCTGAATTTGAGTGCAATTTTCTGAGGTTAAAAGTCTATAAACCTTATGGCCCTTGAAAATGTTAACCCCATTTTGTCTCATGCAAATTCTGCTCTGTGCTCCCTCATTTGTGATTGGCTCAGACCACTCCGCTTCCTGGCTGCACACGACCCTGACTGGAGAGGAGCCCAGACCAGTCCACTAAGTAGCAGGGATGTGGATTATGGTATGAAGTGAGCAGTCTACACCTGTTCCTCTCAATTTACACGCCACAAAAACAAATTCCACCGATGTAGTTAGAGATGGTAATTCATTGTGTGCACTACCTATGGAATTATATGAGTCTTTTTTTCTTAAATCATCATAAGGTTTGAGATATTGTACAGACTAATGGGACAGGAGTGCAGAGGCTTCAGAACTGGTTTTTAAAATCTCTTCAGCATTAAAGTAATCCAGTGATAGTTGTCAGCATTCCCACTGATACACAGCAAAAAAATAACTGTTGATAGTTAATTCGGCAAACTTCATTTTCCAAACTGTAAAATACGGTATAAAACAGCGCTTATGTTACTACCGCGGTTTAACGGTTTAACACAGGAAACTGAACCTGTCCATCACAGAGGCTGTGGCGTCACTGCTTTGAAAGTGACCAATCACATTAGGGCCCTTCTTCCTTTGGGCTCCGCCCTCCAAACTATCAAAAGTCAGTCTGTTTCGCGCGAGAGCAGAGCTGTCCGCGAGAGCGTGAATCTGCTGCAGCGCTCGCAAAGCAGACACTCTCGCATGCGCGATGGCTTCTTTGTGCGCGTGGCTCCCGAGTTCTCCGTGTGGGTTGTTAAATGTACACGTGAGGAATTGCATTGTGCGAGTGACAATGAATACCTGCGCCCGTGAAATGAAATGATTTGCGCGTGGTTATGTTTTATCTTGCCCTTGATTTTTGATAGAAATATAATTACATTACTACCCTTTTAATAGGACCAAGTTGATATACGTACCCAACCAAAGAGAAGAAATATACCTCAAAACCTGTTGCACACCAATGCACACTGCTCAGTGAGACATGCCAGACAGACACATGTTGCAAGGGTTCTTGTAGAGTCAATTCTAAATCTAGCTTTAAAATGAAACTGCTTTAGGCAGTAAAAATATGGAATTATATTCCTGGAGAATCAGACTCCAAAGAAAATATATGCTTTAAATGGTTTATTTCTTTAGCTATAGAAATGGAGCAGAGCACACAGTGATAGCATATGTCAATAAAATCCCACAATTCCTACACACAATGCATCTGGAAAGTATTCACAGCATTTCATTTGTTCCACATTTTGTCATGTTACAGCCTTTTTCCAAAATGGATTAAATTCTTTCTTTTTTTGTTTTACCTCAAAATTCTACACATAATACTCCATAATGACAAAGTGGAAAAAAAAGTTTGCTTGAAATTCTTGCAAATGTATTAAAAATAAAAACAAAAATATAACCTGTAGGCAAGTATTCACAGCCTTTGCCATGACACTCAAAATTGAGTTCAGGTGCATCCTGTTTCCACAACTTGATTGAAGTCCACCTGTGGTAAATTCAGTTGATTGGACGTGATTTGGAAAGGCACACACCTGTCTGTGTAAGATCTCATAGTTGACAGTGCATGTCAGAGCACAAACCAATCCATGAAGTCCAAGGAATTGTCTGTAGAACTCTGAGACAGGATTGCATCGAGGCAAAGATCTGGGGAAGGGTACAGAGAAATTTCTGCAGCAATGAAGGTCCCAAGGAGCACAGTGGCCTTCATCATCCGTAAATGGAAGAAGTGTGGAACCACCAGGACTTCCTAGAGCTGGGGATGTTTTTCAGCAGTAGGAACTGGGAGACTGGCCAGGGTCGAGGGAAAGATGAATGCAGCAATGTACAGAGACATCCTTGATGATAACCTGCTCCAAAGCAATTTGGACCTTGGACTGGGGTGAAGGTTCATCTCCCAACAGGACAACGACCCTAAGCACACAGCCAAGGTAACAAAGAAGTGGCTTTGGAAAGAAGAATGGGAGAAACTAACCAAAAACAGGTGTACCAAGCTTGTTGCATCATACTCAAAAAGACTTGAGGCTGTAACAAAAGTATTGAGCAAAGGCTGTGGATACTTATGTACATGTTATATTTTTGTTCTTTTATTTTTAATAAATTTGCAAGAATTTCAAGCAAACATTTTTCACTTTGCCATTATTGGGTATTATGTGTAGAATTTTGAGGTGAAAAATGGACCATAAGGCATAAGGAATAAGGATTTTAAATTCAACTCTGGATTCAACAGGGAGACAATGAAGAGAAGCGAATATAGGGAAAATGTGATCTCTCCTTCTAGTCCCTGTTAGTGCTCTTACTGGGGCATTTTGCATCATCTGAAGGCTTTTCAGAGAGCTTTAGAACAACATGATAATAAGAATTTACTATCAGCATCCACCATAAAGATGATAATGATAATAAGGCTGAAATTACTTGAGTTCACGTATTTGAATAGAGTATTTTTCTGACCAGTGGTAATTGCATTTTCTTTCTCATAAAATAGTTAGATTTTTAAAACAAGCAAGAACTATATGATTAATTGTCACAACACTATGTTGGGAGTGTTGTAATTGTCTTTTAAAGCAAAAATATAAAATATTTGAGGTTTCTAGTTTTTAAATTCTTAGTCACACATGATGGTAAAATATCTTTAGATTGTTATTCACGCAAAATGGAAACATTTAAAGACATCTTCCTGGTCTCTGGTAAACTATAGAAAGTTTTTTTCACTATTTACTGTCACAAGTCAGACAAACTATTTAACTGATCATAAAATCCTCCTTTTCCTTGCTTTTCTTGGTGTGTTACTGCAATTTTCCCACATCAGTGCCACCAACTAACTGACAACTGACACTGCACCATAGCACTACTAGTGGTCAGATATTGTACAAGGGTGCCTTTAATTAAATACAGCTCTGGAAAAAATTGAGACCACTGCAAAATTATCAGTTTCTCTGATTTTGCTATTTATAGCTATATGTTTGAGTAAAATGAACATTTTTGTTTTATTCTATAAACTACTGAAAAAATAACTCCCAAATTCCAAATACAAATGTTTTTTTGTATTAAGACTGGTGGAGAGCATGCCAAGACGCATGAAAGCTGTGATTGCAAATCAGGGTTATGCCACCAAATATTGATTTCTGAACACTTCCGAAGTTAAAACATTTGTAATGTGTTGTTTAAAAATGAATATGAACTTATTTTTTTTGCATTATTTGAGGTCTGAAAACACTGGACCTTTTTTGGTATTTTGACCATTTTTAATTTTCTTAAAATAAATGCTCTAAATGAAAATATTTGTATTTGGAATTTGGGAGTTATGTTGTCAGTAGTTTATAGAACAAAACAAAAATGTTCATTTTACTCAAACATATACCTATAAATAGCAAAATCAGAAAAACGGATCATTTTGAAGTGGTCTCTTAATTTTGTCCGGAGCTGTATAACATGGAACTATAACTGTCATCAAGTCCAAATCTTAGAAAATCTCATGCATATTAGCTCACTGGCATAATTCAATGAAACAGTTTTAATCATTGTTATTAGTTAAACATACAACTTTACTTTCAAATATCTTGTCAAGATGGATATTACCTCTGGTCATTCAAAATGTTCTCAGAATCAGGGGAGTTATGAAACATGAATGAATTTAGTTTACCTAACTGTCTCTTGGTGGTTGTTGTCCAGGCAAAGATGTCCCTTGCAATGATACAGCAGCCTGTCCTGGTGGCAACACCTGCTGTAAAACCAAAGAAGGTGCCTGGGCCTGCTGCCCTTTACCAGAGGTTAGTACTGAACTGAAATCAGTTTTCACACTCATTTCTCACAAGTACCCTAT
>VUQI01030294.1:0-11349 GCA_015106735.1 Paratilapia polleni | reverse complement strand
GTTCCCCAAATTTTTTTTTTTTTTTTTTTAATTAAGAAGCAGTGTCATTGCGGTATTTTGAAATGCTATTTCATCAGCCTGAAATGCACTGGTTTCCTCAAAATTTCCTGCTTATCTCATGGAACACCGATTGAGAACTGCTGGTCCAGCATACAATAAAGCTTAATGCTACTTGATGTTAGTGTTGCTATGCTTTTAGTTAAAACTGCTATTGATATAAATGATTGCTTTGAATAATATTTAGTTGCTACAATATCAGTTCACCTTGTGTCACATCATTTGGAGAGGGACCTGCTGCTGCTCTGCTCTCTCTGGCTGTTTCTGAAATTAGGGGCCATGCGTTTCATGTTAAGTTTGTGCTTGGTCATTTTAATACATATAGTGTCACATCTGACATTGGCTCACTGTCTTCAACAGCTGTTGACAGCTAAATCATTCTTAACCCATTAGATGTGCTCTGCTCATCTTTCTTTTGAAAGAAATTTGCTGACTTCTCTCAATTTGCTTTCTCTCCCTCTCCTTTCTTTTCTTTTTTGATAACCTGATTTTGGGGAAAGACGTGACTCATATTGTGCATTAGCAGTCACCTAGAATAAATGATCTCCACTGTAAAGGAAAGTCCAAGTGCAGGATGGACTAAACCATTTTGTTATTTGTAAAGGGTAAGAGTAACATCAGAGAGGCTCACTCAACAGATTTATTCAGGCAATTTAATTATGACACTAATTACTCTTTACAAAAAAAATTGCAAACAAAAACAAACTTTTCATTCCAGGCTTGCAAGGGCCCCTCCAGCCACTTGGGCCCACATCCCCCGACTACGAAACCCCTGATTCTTCCTAATGTCAGATCCTGCATTGGGCTCATTCTCTTGTCATTTTCTGCTAGTCATTAATCGAGGTTGCAGTTGGTGTTTTAAAAAGTGTAACCTGTTCATCCGCTATAAGCCTGTCACTGTGTCTCTGCATCCCAGCCTCCGCCTATCATGCCTTTGTCTGTGTATTATTTTAAATAGGCTGCTTTCTGTGAATTCAAAAAAGAATTTGGCCTCAGCCACCCAGTCTCTTCACTCCTAAATCTTCCTGTAAAGTAACAGTATTATCTGGCATGACTTTCATGACACAAGGAATAAGGTTAATCCAACCATTCTGAGCTATTCTGCTTGTCAAATATGAATAGCATGTCATTTTGATTCTGTTTGGTTATCCATGTTGGCTTTAGGCATTGTAAAGCTAGACATGGAAATTTGCTGTCAGTTTCTTATATTTGGTATACATTTTGGGGTGAGAATTCTTGGACTTTAACTTAAAGGTTGGTGATTTAACTTTCATACAGGTTTTGCAGCACTTCAGAATTTCATATTGGATTTATCAAGCGTAAACCATCTCATGTAAAATATTCGAGTCAACCCACATGAATTTTTGTTGGAAATAGGGTTGTCACAATGCCAAGATTTCAAACTCGATTCTGATATCCAGGAAAATACTCAGTACTTACGGAAAATTTTGACTCTTCCTGCAACAATGGCAGTAATGACGAAGAAGTCATTTCTTGGAAAAAGTTGTTAATTTTCAACAAATTTTCCTAATTATAAGTTAGATTTGACAAAATAAGTATTGAATATTAAGTTTTAGTGGTTTTATTTGTTTTACAAATGATAGATAATTTCATTACATATCGTAAAGGTAAAATATATTTTCAAATCTACTAATAAACAAAGGTTACAACAAACAATACAATATCTAACACATCTAAATAATTTAATTATTGTAGAAGATGAAAGTTATGGAAACATCAAAATGAACTTTGGATAGCGTGTGGTATTGGCTGCACTAAAATAAAGAAGGTTTAAAGAAACAGAGCCATTGTGAAACTGATCGAACCGGTCACTGCATTTTAAAACTGACCTCACAGCTGTCTACAACAAAATAAAAACACATTTTAATAAATTATTGTAAAAGTAGAAAAGTTAAAGTTGATCATCTTGTCCACATCTGCCTCCACTTCACCAGACCTGCAGCCTCTCTCATCCAGCATCCACACTGTTTTGCCTCAGTCTACAGCCCTTTTACTTCCTCAGCTCTGCTCCTCAGGCCTGAAACTCATCTGATTCAGCTGCTCTGCTCTGGATTTCAACCTTTATTTGCTCAAATTAGTTCTCCGCACTTCTCTGCTCAGTTCGCCCCACTGCTCTGCACAGCCAGCAACCCACCCAGTTCTCCACCTGTCAGTAATCCGCTCTGCCACGGCTCAATATTCCATGTGCGACCTGTTCAGCCCTGCAATAATCATCTTTTATCTAACTGCAGTCCGCTAGCCTCTACCTTAATGAGAACAGACGGCTAATGTGGCTATCAGGTAATTGCTAATAGTTAAACGGCTAATGTTAATGTGTGCGCTGGCCAGGTTAACATTTGTGATAACTGTTTAATACTTCAGTGTTGTTGAAACGGGAGCTTTACTGACCTCTCGAAATTTCTCAAAGTGAACGTCAAATACTTAGGCTACTAGTGAGGAGAGGGGCTGTGTGCCTGCCTGTCTGCAGCGGTGCTGTGTGAAGTTGTGTCAGGTAACTGGCTCATTGATAGTGCGTGACAATGACTCGCTTTTGTTTTGTTTCTGTTTCATCTGATTAATTGGATGAAAAACTGATTCATGGACCCACCTGTGATGTGTGCATATTCTTCCCAGTTGTGATGAGAAGATGGTCAAAATTGGTTACTGTAATTCATGTCTCATTTTAAATTATTACCGTAGTATATATTGATATAGATATTTTACAAAAACTGCATAAAGGTACAGTCAGTCATTTTTTTCAGGTTATTTAATAGAAAAAAAGAATATTGTACCCATAAATATACATTGATTAGGGTGTAATTACGTCTTCCAACAAACTGATGCATTCTCATAAATTTAGAATTAATCCATTAAAAATACATAGTAGCAGGCGCCCGTTTGTGGAAGCCGCCATGTTGCCCCGCCATCTTGAATACAGTGGCTGAGATGGACATAGCCATTTTGCCTAATTGCGTTTAAGGTATGTGGCTAGAGACCGGCCACATATGTTGTACGCCAAAGGCAGAGGAGAAGAGCACTTGTAGACAAATTTTAATTTGTGCCTGTACCTTCAGACTCAAGATTTGAAGGATCATACCTATGTTTCATCATCTGAGAAGGGGTCCCCTTCACCAAAGAAGCAAAAACACAAAGGAAAGAGACAATGCAACCAGCATCATCCTCTTTCTCCTCACTTAAGCCTTATCTCCTGAGCTGAAGTCAGGGTCTAACACATGAAAACGTGCATAAACATGCTTATTTATTCCTGACATTGTCGCAGTTACTGATTGTCAGTAGATTAGACATGCGACGCTCCCATCTTTGCACAGCTAACAATGAGCCGGCTAAACAACAACAGCTGGTTATAAGCTAACATTATGCCAGCTAACGTTGGGCTTGAGTGTCCTAAAAATCACACTTTCCTTCTGATAAACAGTTTGATTATATTCTCACATCGTATGAGAGTTTATTCGCTAAGTGTCCGAGTCCAGCAATGTTAGATACACTTGAAAAAAAGTTTCACTAACACTGGGTAACAGCAGCAAAACAGCAGCTCTTACTGACAGAAAGGTTCAGGATATCCTCAACAGCTCACCTCAGTATTACTGTCATCGGTCAGAAGTGAGCTTCACTGACTCATCGACCCATATCGCACTCCTTTTGCAAAGTTTTACAGCCCCCTCCAGAGTAAATAGACGTGTACGCTTCTCACCCGGCATATTGACAGCTGAGGTACACAGTGGACTGACAGCTTACACTCACTACAGATGAACAGCGGCTTGGGGTAAAAATACTGCAAAATATTTAATTGACATACTGTATATCCTTTTTTTTATCCTGATTTATTGCTAAGTGTTGATATTATTCAAATATGTTAAAATATGTTGTATACTAAAATGTTTTTATACACAAACAGTAGTAGAAACACGCCAGCCAGCTGTGGCCATTATGGGGTACAGTCTAAATTTAATGTTTTTAATCTCTCTTGACTGACTAAAATGTGTTTGTCTTATAGCTATGTCCCGTAGCTAGGATTATACACTTGAACCGGGAGGGGTAAGAAAACAGAATTCAGTTGACTGCAATCGGCAATCTACTGACATCTAGTGGTGAGCTTTTACACACTGTACCTTTAATATATAGCCTTTGTCTTTGACAGGCATACACGGGGATGCACAACAAATAAAAGTTGAGCTGGCCCAACCTATTTTCAACTCTGCAATGAGACAGTGAAGCATTAGTCAATTTTCACACACATACAAGTACACAAGGCTAGGTATGATGTTTACAAGTGCTCAAGCGACACTTCAACAGCCAGGAGGCAACATTGTAGTCAGGAAAGCTTGTACATTTTGCAACTATGTCAGTCATAGTTTGAACATTGCATAAGGATTACCACCTTATTTTGGTTGAAGTATTTATGTATCCCTATGATCTGGGGAGTTTGGATTATATAGACATCTTCTGGTAGGGTCTCCCAAGGCAAACTGGTCCCAGGGTAGAAACCAGGCCAAGAGCAATTCAGAAAGACCCACCTGCAACAGTGTTTTCACCACAGTATTTAACCTACTGATCAGGGAAACCAGGGCCCTGAAATCTCTGTTCCTTTTGAGAATTCTCCAAAATGAGAGGGTCCACAAAGAGCATCCAGATATGGGCCACATCTGGCAATGATTCAGCACTGGACAAAAGAGAGATGTCATCTTAAAGTGCCCCATATGTAAAATAGCATATATGACCCAAATATCCCAACTTAAATGTGCAACATTTTTGGCTAATATTTGGTACTCTTGACTATGTATAGCCTGGATCTAAATTTGGCAGTAATGTTGGAAGTTGTCCAGAGGTGCACAAGGAGAAAAGAAGATGGGCCAAAATGAAATCCTACATGGTTTTTGCTTTTATGGGTGTAGTGGCAAAACCTTTTGATTTAACCTGGTAAATGGATCACGGACCTAATCTAGAAGTGTTGTTGACCATTTGTTGGCCTCTAGTACAGCTACAATGCACTTTAATTTTAGGTAAATATATACAACGTTATAAAATTTAAATAAATCTTTGAAATCATCAAGTCATGAATAGTTGATTAATACTGATTTGTTGCAAACTTTCCTGTAATCTATCATTAAGCCCTTGTCCTTCTCTCTCTCAGTATAAAGTATATTATTATTTCTGTTTCAAAAGCACATGAAATGCAGCCTTTAATTCTCTTTAGTCAGAACTCTATTGACAACTTGATTCATTTATTTTATTTTTATTTTTTAATTTATTTTTCCCAGTAATATAATTTATATGATTAAGTTTATTTGCTTTCAGTCAGTTTATTAAACATCACATACCTCCCACTTCCTTGTTTACAATTTGTAAATTAGTATAACTAATTAATAGACAAAATAATGACATATGTAATCATATTATCAGGCAATTGAATATAAAAGAGGTAGATCGAGATAAAATGCAATAAACCTTGCATAATGAATGGAAATGTTCTCTTTTAAAAACCAGTAAGCTATTCAAGTGTCAAGGTGTTTTTCTTCCTCTTACATACTGTTGAATATATTTAGGGAACTTTCAGTCAATCACCACCCAGCTGGGATATTTAAACCCTGGGCACCTGCGCTTCTAGGCCTCTTACTTATACCGTATAACGTATAACGTAAATATTGATGATCACGATTTTATCAACATCCAGTGAACATTGTTCTTATTCTTAATTTACTGAAAGATGGAAAGTGCACAGCCTGATACAGTTCTGTGAAGAAACACTGAGCACATTACATAATGTCTGAACAGAAGGTGTAATGTGAGAAGTTAGCAGAGCACTGGCAGCCTAAGCGGCACTTGTTTAGACAGCTGGGTTTATTAAAATATCTGTTCCACCAGACATGGGTCATATAGACAGAAAAATGTAGCTAAGGCACTTTCTGTTTTGAAACTGCATCAGATGTTCAGATTGTTACACATCATAAATAAAATAAAATAAAAAAAAAAACAACACACATCTGAAACAAGAAGAACACAGACTCCTGCAACAGATGTTACTCCCCTCACATATCACTATGGTGTCCCCTAAAGACAAAGCAAAACCATTAAGAGAAACACCCTCCAATCCTTAACAACAGCAAAAACAAAAACATATACATAGAGGAAAAAAACATACAAATAGAAAATTTCTACAATGGAAGTGCTTTGGTATGCTTGAGGCAATGATAGGTCATTTTTAATTGAGCAGCAAAAGGAAACAGAGACATGCTCAGTGCTATTAAATGTTGATTTTTTTTCTTTTTCTTTTTTTAGGAGAGACATTAGCCATTAAATTGTTTTAATATGTGGCCAGTTTATCCAATAATGCTTATTCTTGAATCTAAGATTTTCAGAGAAGTGTGGACCACCCTGTCATCTCAGCAATTACCAGCCCAGCTCCCAACCAGCCAGTCAATGTCAGTACCCTTCCTGGAGAGAACAATATAATCCTAGCATAGCTTAGTAATTTTCCACTTGCTCTGAAACATTTTTTGATAGAGTGAGTTTAAAATAAATAAATGTGAGTTTTGCATTTTATTGGATAATATGCTGTCTTTGTGGACTTGGACAGTTGTGTGTACCAAAAAAAAAAGAAACCCAAAAAACAAACAAAAAAACAAACAAACCACCAAACATTAAATTCAATTCAGAGCTTCAAACCGCAAAATAAATGACACTGTAACAAATCAGGAAGTAGAAATAGCAGTTCCCTTTTTCTGAGTAGGTTTAACCATAAATGTTTTGTTCCTAAATCATTTCTGTCAACCAGCAAGAGATGTGAAACTACTTCTGCGAGCGTGTTATAACACTGAGCATACTGTATTTTCTCTCTTTTGCACTTCTTTTAACCTTCCCGTTTATGACACTGTTGTGCAACTCTGTGTCTTGTTTTGAATACCAACAGTGACTTTAAGATATGTCCTTAAATGTTTCTCAGTAATGTTGTTTTTTTTATTTGCCTGAAACTTAAATGGATGTATTCTGAATGACAATTAGTACATGAGAAGGCTCTGAAATCTTTCAAATACTTGAGTTTATTCACTGAAACGAATGCTAAATAGAGAATTTAAGGTAAATAAAGCTAAACAAATACTTGTACCTAGTTGATTTGAATACCCTAGAACTGTTTCTGATTATTTTTGTCCCTATACTTGCACTTGCACAGTAGACCTGCACATATAGCTTCTGTGAAAATGAAACAGTGTGAAAGCCTCTAACTGCAGATTGGGTGAAATTGGTGCTTTTTGTTATTTGTCAGTAGTAACCAAAATTAGTTTCTATGGGCTGGGACAGAGGTGGTTCATTCAAGGCTCTGCCAACATGCTCAGAAGATATTAAATCCATCCTTTCCCATGGATCAAACAGTGACCCAAACAGTTCATAGAGTACTCTGAGCTGGACATTCATAAAACATACATTCCCCAGCAAGCTCTTGGCATATGTTCAGATGTAATAAATCACATACTGTATATTTTATAGGCTAGGATCATATTGAGGGATATATTAAGGCCTTAGATACTTAAAATGAAATTTGCTGCATGCTAAATGTGGATTTAATCCAAAATGCTTCTGTGAGATCAAAAGCACTGATGTGTTGATTATACTGGTATACTTCTGCAGTTGCACATTTTCTAATCACTTTGCAATACATTATATATATAAAAAATAATAAAATACTGAAGTCCCATACCTAAACCCCCATTATCTTTAAAAATGATGCATGCAGGCATGAACACACACGCACACACACACACACACACACACACACACACACACAACTTTAACAAATGAGCAATTTTCATTTTACAGCCCGCTTGATATTACCAGTAAACTGCCCACCTGTTATTGCCTCTATGTATTTCCAATTATTTTATATGTGAAAGAGGGCAAAGGGACAAATGGAGTGGAGACAAGAGAAAGAAAGAGTGTAGCAAGCCAATACACTTTGTAATGCCATGGGCAGGTTATAAGGAAGATAAATAGTGTGACACCTTAATGGAGCCATATAGTTATCTTTTATGAATAAAGTGAGATTGCTTCATAAAAGGTACAGTACATGATTAATGATAGAACTGAACCACTTGCATCGATCCTGGACATAAAGGGACTCTTGAGTATTTACAGCTGTTAATGTTATAACAAATGGCATTATAAAAGTTGGATGTATTGTAAGTAAGTCCAATAAATTGCTGCAGACTTGGGAATTAGATTGGACCTCTTGTGGCCACTGCTGTTACTGTGTTTTTTAGCTTTGAAGAGAATGATTGCAGAAGAGAAACACAAACATATTTGACAGACAAATACTTTTGAATTCAACTTCAAAAACTGCCCATATGGGAAAGAAATAGAAAAAATTGTTTGTCTTCTATATCTCATATTACCTAAACTATACTACGATTTACTGTACTCATAAATATGACAGTTTTCACGTTCTTTCTTATGTAACATAATTAAAAGAATTAACTGAGTAAACATTATATGGTTTGAGAAAGAATGAAATGTGGCAGTTAATGAGTAACTAATATTATGAGACATAAAAGGTCTTATAAGATGTGCAACATATATATTTTTGGTGTGATTGATGGGTATTTAATACCTTCTTAATGGGTGTCTACTATAGTATAGTATAAAACTACAAAAAACAATCTCTGCATCTGCACAGAAGTGACTTAATAATAATTAACACTGAATACATATATTTTTTAGTTGTTAAAGTGATATTGTCAAAGTGAGTTTTAAAGCAAAAGAAAACTCAACAGAAAACACATATTGCAGTTGCCAGAAAAATCTCTGACCTAATTAGATAGAGATGGATGGCAGATTTTCTTAGAATTCTTTACATCTGTGGTTAGCAATCAAAAACACACCTAAAAACATACAGATGGTAGGAGTAAATAGGAGTAAACATAACATAGACATATTTCAAAAGAATGACAACTGATCAAATTATAAAGACTGCTTCACTGTGACTTGTTTGGATTTATTGTGGCTATTATGAGAGTCAGCTAATAGTGATCAGCTGACACCTTGCACAGCTCTGCCAAAATTAATCTGACTTTTGATGTTGATGAGACAAGTTTTAAATGGAAGATGAAGCAATGAGCCTGTATGGGCAAAAAGAAAATAAGTCCCTCTCACAAGTTTCCATGTAACAGAGTCTCCATATTTACACACTGATTTTAAATGGTTATCATTAGGCTTAAAGTTTTATGTTGGTGTTGTTTTTGCATTTAGTTTCTTATCACGTGTTATCTTGGTTTGGGGTGAGTTGTTGGTAACCCATGATTAACGGGATCATGGGATAGTAACACCCTTTCCTGGCTAGCAGAAATGAATAGAAAACAAGTGCCCTGTTTACAGTGCTGATTTTCTAAATGTGAAAAAATGTCAATCCATTGATTAGAAATGGCACACTAACCACTTGATGTCCCTTTCTTTATGTAGTTTCATTGCAGCACTTTTCATTTATTGCCTTTTTTGTCCAATCAGGGTATACTTACATAACAGTATATATTATCATGAAGGACTTTATTTGCTTGAGTGCACATGTTCTGTTCCTTATGTCCTTATCTTCGCTTACACAGTGTGCTAAAAATTTAAAGAGTTACATGAGACCATTAACTATGTTCTCCTCCACTGTTCTTATATTCCTTTGTATTCTATTTTTGACCAAATTAAATAGATTTTTCCTCTAAGTCTGCCACATGGCCTTATAGCAGGCTCTTGTTATGATAACAAATGTGTCGTGTGAAAATGAGTAATAATGTGCAAATCTCGTTAAAATTTGCAAACAAATGAGAAACTGTACAGCATTTTCTTCTTTAAGATTTTTTTTTCTAACAGTCCATGCAACTTGAGATCTTTAATCACATTCCAAAAGCCAAAAAAGTCTTGAAAAAATATGAATGTACATTTATCATACAGAAGTTTCTGAAAATATGTGCAATTTTGGATTATTAATTTATCACTGGCTGCCGTCTTACCATAACTAAGAAATAGCTACATGCTGACACAGAGACTAGTCCAACTTAAAAGCTTATGCCCCCAACTTTTTTTTCTTTTTTTTTTTTCTTTTTTTTTTTTGTGTATATATCACTGGTGTTCCATTAGGGCAAGCAAGGCAGACATCAGTTTAAACTAGAGCGAAAGTGATCACTCTCCTTGCATCTCGAACAGCGCCCTCTCCCATAAGCTTCTCTCATTGCCAGTTTGCACCATCCTTTAAATTAGTTGATTCCACTGAAATTGGGCATGTCTGGGCACGTCTATATATATATAGACATGGGCATATATATATAGACATTGGGCGTGTCAATTTTACGTTGCAGCCTGATGATATGATCATTTAAATTCTTTTTATTTTCTCATTAGTCTACACTCAGTATCCCATAATGACGAATTGAAAACAGAATTTTCGGATTTTTTTGTAAATTTCTTAAAAGGAAAAAACTGAAATATCACATTTACATAAGTATTCAGACCCTTTACTTAGTACTTACTTGAAGCACCTTTAGCAGCAATTACAGCCTCGAGTCTTTCAGATTATGATGCAACAAGCTTTGCACACCTGGATTGGAGGATTTTCTGCCATTCTTCTTTGCAAATCCTCTCAAACTCAGTCAGGTTGGATGGGGACTGTCAGTGGACAGCCATTTTTCCGGTCTCTGCAGAGATGTTCGATAGGGTCCAAGTCAGAGCTCTAGCTGGGCCACTCTAGGACATTCACAGAGTTGTCCCTAAGCCACTCCTGTGTTGTCTTCGCTGTGTGCTTAGAGTCATTGTCATGTTGGAAGGTGAACGTTCGGCCCAGTCTGAGGTCCTGAGTACTGTGGAACAGGTTTTCATTGCGGATATCTCTGTACTTTGCTCCATTCAACTTTCCCTCAACCCTGACCAGTCTCTCAGTCCCTGCTGCTGAAACCCCCCCCCACCCCCAGCATGATGCTGCCACCACCATGCTTCACTGTTGGGATGGTATTGGGTAGGTGATGAGTGGTGCCTGGTTTTCTCCAGACATAACATTTAGAATTGAGGCCAAACAGTTCAATCTTGATTTCATCAGACCAGAGAATCTTGTTCCTCACAGTCTGAGAGTCCTTCAGGTGCTTTTTCGCAAACTCCAAGTGGGCTTTCATGCATTTTGCACTGAGGTTTTGCACTGTTTAGCCACTTTGCTTTAAAGCCCAGATCAGTGGAGGGCTGCAGTGATGGTTGTCCTTCTGGAACTTAGTCCCATCTCCACACAAGATCTCTGGAGTTCAGTCAGAG
>VUQI01030293.1:0-17846 GCA_015106735.1 Paratilapia polleni | reverse complement strand
CACTGGAACTAAGGGGCCGAGCCCAACTCCTGAAATACAACCCCACACCATAATCCCTCCTCCAACAAACTTTACACTTGGCACAATGCAGTCAGACAAGTACCGTTCTCCTGGCAACCACCAAACCCAATTCGTCCATTGGATTGCCAGACGAGAAGCGTGATTTGTCACTTCAGAGAACACGTCTCCACTGCTCTAGAGTCCAGTGGTGGCGTGCTTTACACCACTGCATCCGACGCTTTGCATTGCGCTTGGTGATGTAAGGCTTGGATGCAGCTGCTCGGCCATGGAAACCCATTCCATGAAGCTCTCTACGCACTGTTCTTGAGCTAATCTGAAGGCCACATGAAGTTTGGAGGTCTGTAGCTATTGACTCTGCAGAAAGTTGGTGACCTCTGCGCACTATGCGCCTCAGCATCCGCTGACCCCACTGTGTGATTTTACGTGGCCTACCACTTTGTGGCTGAGTTGCTGTCGTTCCCAATCGCTTCCACTTTGTTATAATACCACTAACAGTTGACTGTGGAATATTTAGTAGCGAGGAAATTTCAGGACTGGACTTCACAGGAGGGATCCTATCATGGTACCACGCTGGAATTCACTGAGCTCCTGAAAGCGACCCATTCTTTCACAAATGTGTGTAGAAGCAGTCTGCATGCCTAGGTGCTTGATTTTATACACCTGTGGCCATGGAAGTGATTGGAACACCTGAATTCAATGATTTGGGTGGGTGAGTGAATACTTTTGGCAATATAGTGTATGAAGCAGCATTCATCTACTCACTATGACTTCAAAAGGAATCCCAGTGCTATAATCTTTCTATTTTTGGCCTCGTGGTAATGTCAGCAAGTTAATGTATGTTTAGTAGCTTAGTTTTTTTCTTAATACATAATACAGTACTAAGCTGTGCTTGGCTACCAAAGCTAAAAATGCCATGTTGAGATATACACATACAAATAAAGTCACAATGTGCCCTGCCCAGGGAGCTAGTGATAACCATTTGATTTTTCAGATTCATTATATGTATGCTTGTGATTCTGACTCTGCAGGTAAGTTGGGTCAACGCCAGGAATACGGAGCTTTTCAAATGTGACATCCAAAATGTCCTCTCAGTTTGCAATTTTGGATATTTTTCTGAATCACAAACAACTATTCTAGATGACCTTTCCTAATAAGCGGCAATGGAACACTTCCCTCCACTCCACCACTGCTGCCTATAAACCCACAGTATGTCATTTTAATCACACTGCTCCTCATGGAGGACAATTCTTACCCAATGCCAAAATTACAGTGGGGTGTACTGACCCCCATTATATGACTCAAAGGTCTTCTGCAGAGTTAATTATAAGCACAGCTTGCAGTGCCCTTGCCCTGTGCACTTGACAATACATTACACAGCTGTGACTGACAGGTGACACAGCCTATGACAAACCCAGGAGGCACTGTATTGAAGTGGTTGTGTCCTTGTCCTGTATATGTGGTCGACAGCTGAGGACACCTGATAGACTCACCTGACAGAGCAGCAGCCCCTAAAGCGCTTAAGGCACAAAAGCTCTCTCCCATCCCACCGGGGACGAGTGTCCTTCAGGATTCTCACTCTAACACACACCCTCACACACCTACACATGCAACGATACTAAGAGATAGGAGTGGACTCTCTCATGTTTACTAGCATGTTTCACCTGCATGTGCAAACATCAGATTTTTTACATCAAAATCAGCACTGCTGACGTGCATCCACACTCGCTTTGTTTGAACTGACTGAAGCACACAGCACAAGTCTGAAAAGATACAGCTGAGACAAAGATAATAACCGTTTCCTGGTTTTTGAATGCCTTTAAAAGAAACATCTTCCCTCAAGCATTTAAGATCTCACATATTTTACATAAAAGCCTGACAGAATCAAAGAACACGAGCTTCTTCTAGGCCTATACACAGAGAATTTCACCATGAAAGGGGTTGAGAACGACTTAGACCAGTTTCTCTTCCAACAGCAGAGGCCTGGAACACTTTTCAGGAATGTGTACGCGTTTTTCTTTTCTTACAAGATTAGAGGGTTCTTTGCAGGGCATTTTGACAACACTGACTGAAAAGACTCCAGACAAATCATCATGACAGATAATACACAGACTACATCAAAGTATCTATTGTTAAAGCTGTTATAATCAATGTTTTTGCATACGCATAGACTCAAATGAGGCGCTGCTTGTAGTGATGAACCCATGGATAATTATCATCAGCTTCTACAGCTCCTCTCATCTCTGTGTATTCTTTCAGCATCTTTCAGCTCACTGATTTGGTTATATGGGCATTAGCATTACTACTTTGGTTCAGTCTTACTGCTCTCATTAGTGTTCTTTCTAAACACAGCAAGAAGGAACTGTGACTGCCTAAAACAGCACACAGTCAAAGTTAGTGACTAGCTCATGGAACATTTAGAAGCTAAAGTGTCAGACATTTCTCAGGAGTGAGAGGAGATGGAAAACAGACAGTGAATAATAGGATTGTTCAGGTGGCCAGAAACAGGAATCCAAAATAAATGCTAATGTTGCTCTGTATCAGCTGAATGTGTAAATAAGCAGCTGTTTGCTAAGAATTTTGCCGTATTAACTTTCTAGGGTGATACATCAGTGCTGAGCTTAGCTTGTTTCCACAGCCCCCAGTTGGCTAAAATACAATCAGTTATTGCAGGTTGAAGTAAATTACATGTCAAAGCATGTCAACATAACTCACAGTGAAATCCCTAAGCACACCAAAAAGTGGCACAGCGATTGTTCATCCATGAGTCTGAGAGAAACCGGAGCTGTATTGGAGAACCTCAGAGATGTAACGCTGACAATAACGACCATTTGGGACCATGCTAATGCTGATCACAATGGATCAGTTTCCAATCTTCAATTTTCTTATCTAACTCTCTGATAGAAATAACATTATCTCCCATATAACAAACTATGACTTTGAATAAAAATGAATGGTACAACACAGCTTCAATTGTTCTGAAGACCCCAAAGAGAGGCCTAATTTGAAACTTTCCAAACAAACAAATTTCAAAAGAACTGGCTTTTACAATGCTGGGCTATCCTTAAAGCACTTTTAGGTATAGCTTTTAAGTGTTACAATTTCCCTTCTCATTACTACACAATACACACATTTGTATGAGGTGACAATATGAACCATGAATTATTCATTACCTTCACTGTGCCCATATTAAAGACACAATCTGTAGTCCGACACGGCAGAGGACAGAGAAGGGTGGAGCACGTGGGTAAGATAACTGAAAGCTATCCAGATAAGCATATACTGTATATGCTCAAACACAATTACACCTTTTTGTACTTACTGAAGGGAGGATTTAATGCACAAGGTTGTCAGCAATGTCTAACAAGCTGATGTTCTATGAGGTATAAGGATGCACATGCACTGATACTTATTTCATGGCTAGTTATTGTCATGATGATGTCAGGACTGAAAAGGGAAAGGAAAGGAAAGGAAAGGAAAGGAAAAGAAAGGAAAGGAAAGGAAAATGGAATACTGTTTTAATACGCATTTAATTCCCTTCTGTCTCTCAATTGTTAATCCTGTCCTCTTCCTGACATTCAATTGTCATTTCCACTTATTATCTGTAGGCAACCTTGAGCCAGTCCATTGCAGGTTCACACACAAGAACACCCACAAACACACACAGATGCACAGTGTTTCCATTCACTAAGTGCACATTATTTGCAGTATGCTTCATTTCACCTTAGCTAAGGCTGTTTACTCTGCATACTGTGAGTTAATGAGACTGTGACAATTAATCCCACGTGTTTACAAAATGCCAATGTTGTTGCAGCATCTTTGATGAAACTCAGGGAACAGGGAACTCACAAAGAAAGAGATTATTCTTAGAGCTTCTGAGCATACTTTAGTACTGCAAATAACAAACTACTACTGAGAAGAGACTTGTCTCTTGGGTACAGATGATTCTATCAGAACATTTGCATTGTGCAGACATGTCTCTGATCACCATGTCTAATAAATGCAGCAGATCCACATTATAAACTTTACATCTGCCAGATAGCGACCTGCCCTTCTTGTATGCAATCTAAAGGTGGCAAGGTGCCCTGCATAATGTTCATTTTGGCATTACAAAACAGTGTGACATGAATATACTATCTACCCACTGTCTTTCAGGGACTTATTTTATCTGAAATTTACTCTTGCTGTAAAGGGTCTTGAAATCTCCCAATGTTTACACAGGAGATGAGCTATCGCATCTATCTGTCTGCAGCTAGGAAACAGCACAACTTTAAGGTTTTCCCTGAGCTACCATCACCTTAAAACTTATACAATAGATGTGCAAACAATGTCAAGGCCTAAAACATTAGAGACCCAAGAGCAAGCTGCTTGTGTCTGCGTTGGTCTCCATGCTTTACAGCCTGAAAGGAACAGTGCTGCAGTCTGTGCAAAAAGGTATTTTACCAAGGCTCAGGAGGATGGATATAGCTGACACTCACATCTCTGCTCAGCAGCAAGGAGATGGGGACGTCATACAGTAAATTGCCGACAGAACAGGAAAGCTGAATCCTGTGAAATTTGCATTTTAACAGCCACAGTACACAAAAGTGTCAAGAGCCACTGCCATACAAGATGATACACTAAAAACCAGGAAAAGGTGAGGGAGAGAATATGTGAAGGGAGCCTCACTCTGGTCCAAACTGGCGGGCAGCAGAAATTACATGAAGAAACATTTTTAATAACTGAGCTGGCAGTTTTACATCAGCTCTGCAACTTCCTTTTCTTGTCACAATGGACTGAAAATTAAGTAGAACCATATATGGTAAAGAAAAAGTACATGGCAATTCTGTTTTTTTCCCCTGCAGATTTTCAGAAATATTTTTAATTGTGCTGAAAGAAGACTCTGTAAATGTTTGTCAATAAAATCACAAGTTTTACAGTAATCGGGATTTTTATTCAGACTGCATGTAGAAACTGCTTCATTTTGAGGATTTCAAATTCTCCTTCCATTGCCAAGTGAAGGTATCAAAGGTGAGACAAATAATTAACCTGAAGTGTTAGGCTAATTAACCTAATTAACCCAACACTTGTGTGTTGTCATAGCACTCTTTGATGTGAAAATATGCAGATTTTCTGATTGGATGAAGAAGCAGTTAGACCTGTTCATCCAAATTAATCAGGCTTGATTAAATTCCAAAATGGCTGATGAGCAGTAAACAAAGATTCTATTTTTAAGGAGATAAAAAATATTTGGAGAAGCAGGTAAAGATCCCAATGCACAAAATCAATTGGATTGACCATAGAAATGTCTGCCATTGTATTAGAAATTTATACAGATATTTAGATAGATAGATAGATAGACAGATAGATAGATAGATAGATTCTTTCAGGACATTTCACCATATAAGTCCTTTTTATCTTCTGCAAGATCTTTCTTCCTCCCCATATTGCACGAGAATTGTGATTTGCCCAAGAATATTGCTTCTCTTAAAGGTTTCCCTTTAATTAAGATTGCCTTCAAAAGTCAGACTGAGAGATCAGATATTTTAAAAGATATGAAAGCATGCATTTTCACTAAAAACAAAACAAAACAAAAACGAAATTCCTACTAAAGGTATTATAGAACAAAATTTAACGTGAGTATATGCCATGGTGGGGCCCCAATGTGTGCTTAATGGCAGGTACTATTCTGTTAAATTTTCAGACTATAGAGAACTTTAGTTTCCCATCCACTGCACACTGGAAATGAATTTCATGATCAAATCATTTCCTTTTGATCTAGATTTTTAATCAGTTGCTCTCTATTTTATTTAAAGAGCTAGGCTAAGCATTAATTTTGGAGGGATACTATTTCTGACATTAACTCTAAGGACTGTGGCATGACCATGGTAAAAGATTCCTGGTAGAGAGGTGATCAAATAATTTATAATCTCTTTTCTTTGCCCTCAAGGTGACATCTGTTTTAAAAGAACTCTAATCTGAGCTGATAAAAAAGGACTTTAAAAAGCCATTTCACTGGCTTTTGTGTGTGTATGTGTGTGTGTGCATGTGTGTGTGTTGTCCTCTGTCCCACAAAGAAAAAGCAGAACCAGTGATTTGTGAAAAGCTTCATATAAAGCTTCTTCGCTGGGAGAAAAACAGCTGAACCTTGACCCTGTTGTATGAATGGCATTATATCCTTTTTACTGACAAAAAGACAAAAAGCTCTAATTTACTTACGTAAGCTTCAATTCTAATAGAGTCTAAGCCATTTGCTTCCTTCTCTGTCATTCATTTTAGCCTCTTTCATCCATTTAGGTGTTGCATGAGAATACAAACAACTCACTGATATTTTGAAAAATCTAATGAGCCCAGAAGATGTACTCTGAATGCTGTTTGAGTGTACCAAATGTCTTGTTAGAGTACTTGTAGTTTGAGCACAGCCTGTGGTATCATCCTTGCCCAAACAGACAGGTTCCTCTCTGCCTCCATCTGGGAATTACAATGGCTGCTAAACACTGACTGCTCCTAAAGACATGTAGTAGTCACATCCCTGTCCCTGTCCTCAGCCAGCTGGTGCCGTCCCTCATTCTGCCTGCTCTCTTGCCCCCCTTCCCACCAGTGTGGGACAGCTATCTCCCAGTATCAGCTGGAAATGTGATGGATGACAGGTGGAGGGAGAGCGAACAGGGCTCCTCAGAGCCCGTCAGGCTCACTCCCTCTGCCCATTAGTCTTCCATTTAGCCCAGAGCTGGGCCAGCCACCCTGAACACACACACACTTGAATTTTCTGGTCAATGATAAATCCTTAACCTTCCTGCTGCAGGATGAGCCCAGCCTCCTTTCACAGGAGAGAAAGAGGCCACCACGGTTCATCACTTTCAGTCTTTAGCAACTCAGACCAACCACTTTACTACGCTTTTCTTTCCCCACTGTCAGATAATGCCTAATGCTACAGGAGAAGCTGTCATATTCTCAGTGTCTCTCTATGGAAGATACATATCGTAAAGAACAGGTCTGCTCTCTGTAGGAAAGGCACACACTGTAGAGTGCAGTGTAAAGGTCCAAACCGCAGTGACGTGGAAGTAAAATTTTGAATTTTTGTGTGAGAAGTGGTTTTCTCTTCTTATGATGTCTGTGGGCTTTCAATGAGTCCCTACTGTGCACCTGCACATCTTGCCACAGTTGGACCTTTAATTCTCCACCTTCCTATTGGATAAACCATTGGTGCATTGATTAGGCTTGGCAGTTAAAGGAGGGAGTGACAGGCAGAAAAGATCACATAGGGCCTGCTGAGAATTGATCGATGGTACCAATCAGCCCCTTCTGCTGCCCTAACAAGGCCCAGACCTCTGACATCTGCCCCGGGAAAACTCATGTTGAACACAGAAACATTGACATCAAAGGCACCAAATGAACAAGTAAAGGTTGTGACCTTTGGAAATGCCAGACAGTTGAATAACATAACCAAATCTGGAAGTGCATGTAAAATGCCAGAGTTCGGCATCTGAGTTGTCAAATCCCCAGGTGTTGGGGTGAAAGTGAGACAAGCTGTAAATACTTAACCAAATGTAGATCCAGTACACTGAAATACAAGAAGAAGAACATTTGATTTATACTCAGGAAGCATGTTGGCATTATCAAGATATGCTATTCAGTGAAGGTGAGGTACATCTCCATCAAATCAGTCATTTAAACAAGAAGCCCAAGCACTATACTGTAAGTTCAAGCCAAATATTACATTATCTCTGCGTGACTTCCTGGCATATCTAATCTTTAAGTTGTTTCACATTCTATCTCCATATTCCTTTTACAAGAACAGGGCTCCTCAGGTTAATAACAGTTTCTTCCAAAGGTTATTGCAGGAAGAAGAGGATGAAATGGGAAGAGAGCTTGCATTTTGATAATGTAGATTTCTGCTCCATTTCCATCAAGGGACTGAGTGAATGAGGAAATGGTTGATTAAAATAGTATACTTGACAAAAGAAATGAATTTCTCTCTCTCTCTCTCTCTCACACACACACACACACACACACACGTATATATACAGTGCTGTACATCTCTTTTAATTAAGTGGATAAGACTTTATAATAACCATCTCTATATAAACTGTAACATGATTAAACTTTTTTATTAAATAGTTGTTTTATTGTTAACAATCTTGTTAATGTTTACTAATTAATTAATGTTAATGCTAATGTTTATCATCAGCACACATTATAAGACATTTTATGTCTTATATTTGGTAATCATTTGTCAGTGATTACTGAAGAGTGAACCTGTCTTCATCTTCATCATATTATGAACAGTTACAACTTTATAATACCCATCCATCCATCCATCCTGTTTATAGATAGCACTGCACTGTTTTTATTAACCATGTGCAAAGGTTTGTCAATATCAGTTTTACCTTTACAATAACCTACCAGAAAATCTCTGTAGATTTCTTTTTACAAACCAGCTATTAACCAACTGGTTTATCATATTAATTATCATTTTTAGTGTTTGGTAACAATAAAATTTTATTAACTAAAGTTTAATTAACTATGAACCTACCATTTATTAAGAATGGTTATTATAAAGTTTTACAAAACTTTATAAAACATTAACCATATTAAGCACATGATGCAGGATAATGCCAAAAATCCAGTTTCACCTGCCAAATCAACAACAGAGGTGCTAAACAAGAATGACCCAAAATTTACATGTAAGACCTTTTTTAGCAAATAAACTGTTGTAAAGAAATATACACCTGATGACAAATTTCACTGTGGAGAATTCAGAAATAAGGCTGGGTGAAGCTCCCCGAAGTTATAGACTGCCAGCAATCAAACTGTGAGCACAAACAGATTGTCATTTTAATCACTGAGGCAGCTTGTATGAACACTCATCTTCCTTGATGACATTTTTTCTCAAGTCACCGCTGTTCTCCACTACTGTTGATTTGAGCAGGTAATAATAAGGTAGGTAATAATGGAGGCCAATGTTTGTAAAGCAAAAAAACAAAGATATTTTTAGTTATATACTGTATATACACAAGACAGGTAGCACTATAGTGCAGTGGTTAGGACCTTCTTACTGTGCTGGCTTGGATTCGATGGTTGGGACCTTTCTGTGTGGTGTGTGCATGCTCTCCCTGTGGCTGTGTGGGTTCTCTCCTAACACATGTATGTTAGGTTAACTGGCAATTCTAAATTGGCCATGGATGTGGATGTTTGTCTTGCTGTCTTGGACCTGTGATAGACTAGCAACCTGTCCAAACCTGTCCAGGGCATAACCTGCCCTTCACCCTTTAACAGCTGGGATAGGCTCCAGCCCCCCCCATGACCCTGAACTGGATAAATGGAAAAAAATGGATGGACAGACATTCGGGTAAGTAAAGAGAGCCTAAAAGAGATAATGGGATATATTTTAACTTACATGCACACTGTGATAAAAGCCTGAAAATAGAATTAATTAATTCTTCACACTAAATAAATCATAACAGTCATGACTGACAATGGTGGATACCCATAAAACAACAGCAATGTTCATTAATCTATTAAAGCAATAAATTCACTGTGTCCTGGCGTGTACTATATATTATTCAGTGTCATTTCCCACTTCTGTCTTTGAATTTCATACTAATTGCTTGCCTTCACTGATCATGGGGCAGAATAAATAATTTTAAGCCATTCTACAGTAGAGGCGTGGCTCTAGGGATGGAAACTAGAATGAAACATCTCAGCAATGTTTAGAAAGATTGCTATGACATTTTATTTAGATTTCATGGTCCCTCGTGACATTTGGTATACTCCTGATTCTTTCGATTTAGGCCCGCCAAGAGGCAGTAGGTTTTGTTTTATATTTTTCTTTTTCAAGTAAAACTTACCTGAATTTTGTTTCATAGTCCTAATGTTAGGAGCCGATTTATAACATATAAATATTTATGAGGAATGACAGAAACTACATTGAAAAAGAAAGGGTGGCATAAATTGCAGGATGTGAACATATCCACAGAATGGGGTGTAGCTAGCTGATGTCATGAATGTGGGTGGCATTGTGTACTTAAGCATATTCTTTAATCCTTTTTATTATGTAGCTGCTTTTTGAATGAATTATTCATCTATTCCATAAAGTTGTGCGGTATCAAGTTTGGAAATGAAAGTAATCATCAGATGCAATGAAATTAGATTTTTTTTTTTTTTTTAGGAGTAGTCAGTGGTCACAAAAAAGAATAGCTCCAAGTCCCATTTTGTTTCCTAGTTGGAGATGAGTTGGTAGCTATGGAAACATGGAAAAATTTGACGTTTGGATTTACAAGTATTTGTGATTCATTTTTAATTAAAATGCATTTTAATACAAAGGGTTTCTGGCACTCTAATTAACATGGGACTACAGTGCATGGTGTGAGTGCTGATTTGAGTGCATGGTGTCAGAACAACTGCATGGTGTTGTATAATACATGCATACATATAGAAACTAATATTATATTATAATTTGGATGTCAGGACAGATTAGTATTAGGCATTCAGAACATGCTTGGTACTCCCACTCCAAAGCAGCTATAGCAAGAAAGGGAAGAAGGGAAAATCTGTCTACTGTATGGAAGTATAATGGCACTGTGCCTGACACCATTGATTTGATGCGGATCTGAGGAGGAGGGCCTGTGCTTGGGGACTGTGATGACAGGGGGTTGTGATCACAAGGGGCTGTATTTCTATCTGTAGAGAGCAGAACTGCTGCTACATTTGACTGTCCTGATCTCTGGATGCAACCAGATATACACTAATTACCACACATTGTGGGGGCGAACTGTGTAAATAATACATTTGAAGTGGTTTCTGACAACACGATTTTGCACAGCAGTCATCAGAATCAGGACAGACATTATGTGTAAAGTGTCTTTTTGACCCAAAGAAATCCAATCTGAAGATCATAAAAAGGGTAAGGGAGGCACATCCACTCTGAATACCACAGTGCTTCTGCCGGAGCTAGATAAAACTAGGTAAGTCATGCAAAGTTTTACAAAAAAACAAACAAAAAAATGTAGCAGAGAGCAAAACTGTGCAATTTGCAGGTTTTAAAGTTACAAGAATAGAAAAATGAACATAGTAAGTTGAGCAAAATAAATGTAAAGTGTCCCTGTTTGCCTTTTGGCTGGACTTCAAGTGCTTTCTGGAATGTAAATTAACACATCAAAAAATACAGCAGACACTGATTATTTCAGTCCCAAAAGAGCTAGTGTCCTTGGGCTTTTCATACATTGCACAGCATGATGCGTCCTGAAAGACCAAATCACTAAGAATTTATACAACAGGACAGCCATGGTAAAAAAAAATCTAAACCACGAAATTGGACAAATTTGTGTCTTAAGCTGACTGATTTTTAGATTTAGCTTTAAAATTATTAGCACTGTTTGTGGGACATTTGGATCTGTTTTTTTGAGACAGGTGTGTATGTTAGGATGTAAAAAAAAAAATGCTCAGTTGTAGCTTCAGGAGTAAAATCACTGCAATACAAAAATCTGTTTTCAAGTGTCATGTGTCATCAGTTCAATGCTTAAACCAGTGAAACCGAACTCAAGGTCATCTGTGGAAAAATAAACAAAAGAAGAATAAACAAAGCAACACTCTATGCGGGCCGTGGATACAGTGATATACATGACCACTCTTAAACACAATGTGTTGTTTTTATAAGGATTGAATGAACAGGATACTGTCCTAATTAATGAGCTTTATTAGGGCAGTAAGTGTTTTGTTATCTTTGAGCACAGATGAGCTAGCAGTTTCCACCTGCGCTGAGCTAAGCTAAGATATCTGGCAACTGATTTGGTGTAAAGACATGAAAGTCACATTGATCTTCTCATCTAACTTACTCAAAAGATATTCCTTTAAGAAAATACTGTCATGGGGCTATTTAGAATTAAGGCTGCTAAATAATTTATTAAAGCATCCACATGCAAAAATATGGCCTTAAGTCTTCCAAATTTGTATCTACTAATAGTGATAAATTAGTCCTTATACACAGTGGAAGGATAGTCTCATAATTTTTACTGGCATCTCTTCTTATCTGGATATCTGAAGAACAGAGGAATGAGAGAGCCCTTGAGAATCACCATGTTTCGAACTGCTGACTACTTTTTATTTACATCCCATAACATCCAGAATGCAACTATGCAAGATAATTAGCCATTGTCAATGAGCAAGTGGCTACAAGTGTCAGGGAGGATATAATACGACCAGTTACAGTGCCAATTACAGAGTTTTAAGGGCACATTAAAGTCCATGAAAGTGAATAAGGAAACCATTCAATTTAGTCTTATTGTGTTCCCTCCAAGAAACAGCATTAAATCATATCTCTGTACTTCCCGACTGCTAATAAGCTGAGCATCATTCACAGTTTAATGGACAATACAGTCAAACTGAGCCAAAGAGTTAATGTTTGGGTGTAGCCTGCATGATATACTGTATGTCTCGGGTCATCATGAGGGTGATGAATGCATGATCTTTTAGTACAATCTTAAAACAATAAGTGTGTTATGTATGTATAATGGATATGATCAGAGATGAGTGTGTCTGTCATTGTCATTTATTTCCTTATTCATAATATTAATATAATTTACTTTACAACAAGATTAAAGTCAAACTTTAATATAGAAAAGTATTACTATAAGCTTGGAAGAATCCACGAATTACTGACCCTAAATTAAGCATGAAACTACAGGCTAAAATGGGGTCTAGCTTTGAGACTGTAATTAATTAAAAGAGAAGTGCTTTGATCATGTTTATGCTTAGAAGGGAATAAAAGTGTGCGGGGCAAAGGAAAGTCTAAGTAAAAGACAGTGGATTGAATAAAACCTACCAGTTAATTAGCACTGAATAACAGATAGAAGGAATTATTGTAATTTAATTCAGTCATTCTACAAAGACATAATTACCGCTGCATGTATAATGTAGGGAGCGGGAAATGTATTGTGATCTCTGAGGCTCTGTTCTTGTCAATATATTCATCAGTAGTGGGAGCTTGGCCTCTATTAGCCTTCCAGCAGGATATTTTATTGTGAGGTTCAATGTATTTCATATTCATCAACACTCAAATAACATGCTAATCTTATGGGTAACATTTGGACAAGGTGGTTACAAATGTAACCAATGAACTGAACAGAAAGAGACATAATCTTTAAGAAAATTCTATGGAAATCAACCATAAAATGATTCACTAATACAGACTCTACCACAGGATATTTACTGAATTTTTGGTATTTTCTTCTGTGTATTCACTTTATTTGCTGTGCTTTTCATTAGGAGAAATGTAACCACATCCCAACTAAACAGAACAGATTTGGTCAACTTCTTTATAGGCTGCGCTGTTTTTGTCTGAAATACAGGCAGAAGCATATGAAGGCTTGCCATGAAGTTCAGATCAGTTCATGTTGTGACAGGCTCTTGAATGTACACTGAAGAGACATCTTAAAGCCCATTACATGATTCTTGCATGGGGTCCACAAACACCCAAGGCCACCAGCAAATCCCTGCAATTACGCAATCTCAAAGTGTTTGTCTGGCCACATGCAGCTACATAAGATTGATGTTCCCTGTGGAAAAACAGGTTGTTGGATTGTGTGACTCCTGACACAATAACTTGTAACTCCTCACAAAATATACCAGCAATCAGATAACAATAAAGCGGGGGGGAAACTCCTTTCTTCTACCTGGACCTGTGCTAGCCATAGATTTGTCCACAGAGGACACTATAAGGTTGAAAGTACAACCTGCACACACCAGCAGAGAATATGCTGTATAGGTTTCTATAAGGAGTATGCTTAGAGCTTTATAAATAAATTTATAAAGCTGCTGTTCTTTACTATACATTTATGTTTCATTCTAAACAAATTTTACTGTGCAATAAACACATTTGCGCTGTTGAATGCAATGTGAAAACTATATGATGTTTTCCCATCATGCATCCAGTGGTATATGTTTTATATATGAAAGCCATTCCTGGGTTTATAACCTTGTATTTTCACTAAGGGAGCCATCAGAAGGATCCTAGCCAGATAACAGGAGCCCCCCCGGACGAAGTAGTGTGGGAACAATGGGGTCTATATGCAGGAGTTTAGTATCCCTCTGCTCTGTTCTCTAACAGCACTGCTGCCTTTCAGTGTACCCAGCTTTTGGCAGCTGTGTTTGTTAACAGAGTCTCACTCAGCCAAGGCCAAACTCTCTACAACCTAATAAAAATCTAACAAACTTAATGGGACAAATTTAAATCAGCAAACTCAGCATAAGACAGGGTGATGTTTGACACCATGTAGCACCCGTTGCAATGCATACTAAAAACACAAGAAGACTCTTTACTACATAAAAATAAATTAGCTCTTTTAAATTCACAAGTGCTGTGCATCAGGGCTATTTATTCATTTATTTATCATTCTTTATTTATTTTTTGCAGGAATGCGCATCATCGCATCCAAGAGGGCTCCACAAACTCTCTGCTGTTGACACTATTAGCCACCTCAACAGAAAAGAAGACAATTTGTTTTGGAAAGGCAAAAGTTACCTGTGGTTGGCTGCCAAATCACATAGACTAAATATAAACAAACTACAAAGAAATTATTCATAACAACTCAGAGACATCTGACAAGATTTATTTAATGTATGTTTGAAGCCGTTTTCTCAGATACATTTCATCTTAATCATCTATATCTGTTCCCCAGAGTGATTCTTTCTTCCACTTTCAAATGGATAAGCTGTTTTAGGAAAATGGCTTATGGCTTCAATGCCTGCCAACAAATGACAAGGCATTTTCTTATTCTTTCATCACATACTCTCCCCTGCAGAAGCACCCCAGTGGCTGCTGATTCAGTGCCTGTTTATAGCTGGGGATGATGGCTTTCAAATGAGATTGGACTATAATGAATCTGATATGAGGATGTGACCACTGACTTGGTCTGTGTGTTGTGGTCTTATGTGAAAAGAGGAGGTCTCCCACTGCTTTTCTATTTCTCAACCTGCGCAGATGCTCATTTATTTCTGTGAAGTATTCGTTTTATTGAGACTTTTCTCTCCAGCCATTAGTGGTCTACAGCTACAAGCCTGGAGCTGATACAACATGATTTAAGAGGACCTGACTTACCATTGTATCTGTCTTTACTCTGGAGTGTCTTGTTTGTAGTATGAAGATTTAAGAGATTTAGTGAATCTGTTAATGTGAAAATTAATACATAAAGACATTTGGAAGCAAATATCCTGACACTTTTGTCCCATGTGAACCAGTTGATAAACTAAAGGCAGACTACAGAAAATTAATTTGCATGGTCCCAGCCTCTCTAATATAAGGAACTGTTTTTTTCTTCGCTTTTTCTATCCTTGTAAATTAATATCTGTGAGACTTTTTCCCAGATACAAACTTTGGGATTCAAGAAATTGTGATATGTTTAACACTACTTTTAACCCTCTTTAATAATCCAGTGTTTCATAGGCTAAGAAATTAATTGGCACATTAATTGAAATATGAAACAATAATTAGAAGATCAGCCCTTTGCATCTTAGTTGTGACAGTAGTTGTGGCCTGAAGAGGTTAAAGCTCCAGCAACACTTGTAATATGAAGAACTTCTTTATTGCTTAACTGACTTGTTTCAGCCTTGGCCTTCATCAGCGTCATCACAGAACACATTACAGACAACACTCTAAATAGCATATGTATTGAGTGAAAAAAAATTAAAACAACCAATCATATACGTCTAACATACATATCCATCTCTGAGGGATCAAAAAGGATGAGCTGGGCATATGGTCATGTGGTGTAAAGCCAATCGTTGTCCCTGGAAATGGGGAGTGTCCAGTACAAAACCTGTGTGGTACCTGTGTGGTACCATGTGCTTTTATGGTAATGGTAATGTCTCTAAAAATAAATTTCTTTAAATAAATAAATAAACACTTTGTAGGATCTCATCAGTCGTTCATGTTTTCAGGCTTCCAGTTTTATTTTGAAGTACTAGTTCCTGCCCTTGTGTCACCAGCTTTCCTGGCCCTGCTCACCCTTTTTATAACCCTACACTCACGCCCACCCTGTTTGCCCTTGCCAACGCTCTACATACACATCATAGTGATCCTCAGTCCTTTCCCATATTGTCTTTGTTCTCCTCATTTCTTCATAGCTTTCTAGCATTATGCATACATGTCTACAGTATCCTGTGATTTGCTGTTTGACCTTATTTCTGACTGATTAATTGTGTATGACTTACTGGACTGTAAGTATAGACCTTGCCTTTTTGAATGCCACTTGGCAGTCCTGAGTGTTTCTCTGTTATTTCCAGAAATATTATACTTACTGTTAAATTTTTGTACTGGAAAATGTAATATAAGGAAATTATGCCTTTTGGAAAATAAAATCCTACCTTCCACACTTTAACAGACAGCATTTTGGATAATAACCTACCTCAGATAAGGTTTTTAACCCTTATCGGCATAATGATTTTATACTGTCTATCCCACCACAGCTGATATTTTAGGCCACTGGTTCTTGCATATATTAGTCACTGTTGTCCATCAGCACACATAATGAAGCGTGATGGTAGGTAATTTGTTCACTGATGCACTGCCTTTTAAAGAAGATGCAAATTGATTCCATCACAGCCACTCGTAGTACTTTTGGTATTAACGGCGTGAGCATAGCAGGGTGCTCATGCGCAAACACTTCTGTACAGGCACAAGCACTCACCTACTAACACAAACACGTACACAGACACTCCTGTTCACACACAGGCACAAATGGATGCCCAGTGTTATTGCAGAAGGCTGACAGCTTTATTGAAATCTGTTCGAAAACAAATGTTTGGTAGGATGTTCTCCATGGGAGGCACACTATTAAACAAACTGCATGCAGAAGATCGGCAGTGTTTATCTGGTTGGCACACAGCTGAGACATTCAGTCATGTGTACTCAGTCAAGTGTACACACCTGCACCCGCTACACATCTGTGTAACACGCATAAACGCACACAAAGAATTCACAAATGCTTTGTAGTCCAGCTGCCATGTGGAGAAAACATGGATGAAAGTACAACAAATGCAATAATAGTTATCTTTGCACAGATGACAGCCTCAAATTTTGTATCTCTGCAACCAATTTAATTCAGGTCCTTGCCATTTAAGCAGCTTCGATACCCAAAGAAGGTGCATCAAACTGTTTTTAGAGGTACCCTCATCCTCAAGTTGAAGCAGTTCATATTAGACACAATTAAGTTGTTGATTGCACAAAACTGTATTAGTAATTTTCTTAGAATTAACCACGGGTTATGTCACCATTACTTTACTAATAGGAAATAGTAATATTAATGATGTGCATATCAAAGACTTCAAAGGATTGTAAATAAATACAGTGGTGTGGAAAAAGTGTTTGCCCCCTTCCTGATTTCTTAGTTTTTTGCATATTTGTCACACTTAAATGTTTCAGATCATCAAACAAATTTTAATATTAGTCAAAGATAACCTGAGTAAATACAAAATGCAGTTTTTAAATGATGATTTCATTTATTAAGGGAAAAAAGCTATCCAAACCTACCTGGCCCTCTGAGAAAAAGTAATTGCCCCCTAAACCTAATAACTGGTTGTGCCACCCTTGGCAGCAACAACTGCAATCAAGCATTTGTGATAACTGCCGGTGAGTCTTTCACATCACTGTTGAGGAATTTTGGCCCACACTTCTTTGCAGAATTGTTTTAATTCAGCCACATTGGAGGGTTTTTAAGCATGAATGGTCTGTTTAAGGTCTGCCAAAGCATCTCAGTCAGATTTATATCCAGACTTTGACTTAGACCACTCCAAAACCTTCATTTTGTTTTTTTGAGTCATTCAGAGGTGGACTTGCTGATGTGTTTTGGATC
>VUQI01030292.1:8015-21338 GCA_015106735.1 Paratilapia polleni | reverse complement strand
GAGGTGAATTGTGGTCCCCTGTCCGAAACAATCTCCACTGGTAACCCATGTAGTCTGAAAACATGATTAACAACAAGATCAGCAGTTTCAAATGCTGAGGGTAATTTCTCCAAAGCTATGAAATGGCCCGCCTTGGAGAACCTGTCGACAATAGTTAGTATTACAGTCTTGCCTTGTGAGGGAGGAAGTCCAGTGACGAAATCCAGAGCTATATGGGACCAGGGTCTATGAGGAACTGACAGGGGTTGCAACAGTCCAGATGGGGGCCGTGAGCTACTCTTGGCTCGGGCACAGACGGAGCAGGCTGAAACATACTCTCTCACATCTTTTTCCAGGGAGGGCCACCAGAAATAACGTTTCAGAAAGATGGTGGTTCTACTCACCCCGGGGTGGCAGGTGAATCTGGCCGTGTGGGCCCAGTGGATTACAGCCGAGCCCGTGGAGGTTGGTACGTAGCGTCGGCGGGGAGGACCATTCCCCGGGTCCGGTTCTGTTTGGAGGGCCAGGCGAATGGCATTCTCTCTCTCCCAGGTAATCGCTCCCACTGAACAGGTAGACGGTAGGATGTATACTGGGTCTGTGCTCTCCTCTCCAGTGGCGTATTGGCGAGACAGTGCATCCGGCTTGAGGTTTCTAGAACCGGGGCGATAGGAGATAGAGAAATTGAATCGAGCGAAGAATAACGACCATCGAGCTTGTCTAGAGTTTAACCTTTTAGCTGTTTGCAGATAGGCAAGGTTCCTGTGATCAGTCCACACAATGAATGGATGCTTGGACCCCTCCAACCAATGCCTTCCAACGCTAGCTTAACCACCAACAGCTCGCGGTCTCCGACATCATAATTTCGTTCAGCCGGGGTAAGATGTCGGGAGTAAAAAGCACAAGGTTGTAGCTTACCCTCCGGACCTGAGCGCTGAGAAAGAATGGCTCCCACGCCGGAATCGGAGGCGTCCAATTCCACAACGAACTGTAACTGAAGATCTGGCTGGATGAGGACCGGGGCGGTGACGGGTCGCTCCTTGAGCTGGAGGAACGCGGACTGTGCTTCCTGTGACCAGATGAGGTTCAGGCTGGTCCTTAAGAGTTGTCTGAAGATGATGAGGAATGCGGTGCAGGTGTTCTGTGAGAAGAGTGGCGTCCAGGCTCCACCCGAAGAGGTGGAGTAATATCAGGCCTTCGGGGAGGTTAGAAACTCCAGAAGGCAAAACCAAAAAGTGCATTATTTTTCTTCTTAGCAAGTTAAATAGACAGATTCGTGGCACTGGTCACAAGTACCCGGAGATGTATCTGTCATGACATGACATGTACCTGACAGTACAGATAAAATCTTGTGTGCAGAAAACTGGACAAAACTGCTGTATTGAAAAATCAAACCCAGTGCATCAAAAAGTCAAACATAGCATTTCAAACATGTTATCAGTGGTGGTTATCAGAAAAATTAGCTTAATTTTAAATGAAATGGTTCATAAACATGAAAAAATTCATTGTCAAAAGTTGCAAAGAAGAAACTGACAAGTCTGTGTTTAGTGGAAAAAAACAAGAGGTCTACTGTAGTCCACACCTGGGAGCCAGCAGTGTCTATCAAACTACTAATCACATGTACTTGTGACACAGAGTTGGATGGATGTAAAATGATCAGATGAATTAGGCAAATACTGGATTAAAAATCTCTCCCAGACATGTTTTAGAACAGGAAAATACCAAATAATCTTGACAAAAGATGTAAATTGCATTTCTGTGTCCCTTATTGAAATATTAAAATAAAATTATATGAATGCACATGCAGTGATTTTAACATAATGTACACTCACCAGACACTTTCTTAGTTACACCTTGCTAGTACCAGGTTGGACCCCTTTTTGCCTTCAGAACTGCCTTAATTCTTCATGGCATAGATTCAACACCGTGCTGGAAACATTACTCAGAGATTTTGGTCCATATTGACATGATAGTATCACACAATTGCTGCAGATTTGTTGGCTGTACATCCATGATGTGAATCTTGTTCCACCACATCCCAAAGGTGCTCTATTGGATTAAGATCTGGTGACTGTGGAGGTCATTTGAGTACAGTGAACTCATTGCCATGTTCAAGAACCCAGTTTGAGATGATCTGAGCTTCGTGACATGGTGCGTTATGTCTTGCTGGAAGCAGCCATCAGAAGATGGGTACACTGTGTTCATAAAGGGATGGACATGGTCAGTAACAACACTCGGGTAGGCTGTGGTGTTTAAAAGATACTCAGCTGGTACCAAGGGGCCCAAAGTGTGCCACGAAAATATCCACCACACCATTACACCACCACTAGCAGCCTGAACCGCTGATACAAGGCAGGATAGAGCCATACTTTCATGTTGCTTGCTCCAAATTCTGACCCTATCATCTAAATGTTGCAGCAGAAAATGAGACTCTTCAGACCAGGCAACGTTTTCACAAACAAATGTTACAAATTGTAACATTTTTACAAACTGTAGCCTCAGTTTCCTGTTCTTAGCTGACAGGAGTGGCACCCGGTGTGGTCTTCTGCTGCTGTAGCCCATCTGCTTCAAGGTTTGGTATGTTGTGCATTCAGAGATGCTCTTCTGCATACCTTGGTTGACCTCTGTCATTAACAAGGTATTTTTGCGCACAGAGCTGCTGCTCAGTGGATAGTTTCTCTTTTTCTAACCATATTCTGTAAATCCTAGAGATGGTTGTGTGGGAAAATCCTCAGACCAGCCGGTCTGGCACCAACAACCATGCCACGCTCAAAGCCACTTAAATCACCTTTCTTCCCCATTCTGATACTTGGTTTGAACTTCAGCAGGTCATCTTGACCATGTCTATATGCCTAAATGCATTGAGTTGGTACCATGTGATTTGCTGATTGGATATTTGCATTAACACATCACATTTGTAACACAGCCATTTTCCAGATGTGTTGTGGTATTAAAAAATTAGGCTATGTCTTAAACTTAGATTTAAGGTGAGAACAAGGAAACTTTTCCCCTCCATTGTAAAGCTCTGAACACACTACATCACTTTTCCAGTGAAAATCAAGCATCCAACTGACATAACAATAAATTTAAAAAAACATTTCTCAAAACTTCCCCATTGGGGGACCATTTTCTTCTGCAGAATAACCTCTCAAAGTGAAAAACATCTCATTTGCTCTCACTAACACACACATTTGCGGAATTTTTAAAAATTTTTTTTGCACTTTCTCCAGAATATGTCAGGCAGTTGCTTCCAGCATCCCTCGTGCCTTTTTCTGCCAGTTCCCATTGGACACTGTTGTGGATGATGTTACAAACTTGGCTTATGCTAGTATCAAAAGAGAGTCCAAACAAAAGGTTTACATTTTCCAGTAAGCTTATTTAATTAGCTCCTCAAAAGCTCTTGTAACCTTAACCACTCCCACCTCTTAGCTGGACTCGCTTCTCTAATGACCAAAACTGCTGCCAGAAGAAAACAGGCCAGAGCAGGAAGCCTGGAATGTGGGCTGTCACAAAGGTTTGATTTCTGTCAATTTAGAAGGGATAGTTTAAACTTTTTCACAAACCGATCAGAAGAAAAGTTGTACCATTTAACTGACTTAACCAGATTACTTGCCTTCTGCTCTGCTCTCTCTTTCTGTGCATCCCCGCTATCTTGATGTAGATGTGTGGAAATGCTTTTCCTTTATCAGTTAAAAATGTTAAAAAGTTGAACTAGCCCTCTGCTGTTTGAGGACAAGTTACAAATAAGGATAAGTGCTGCAACAAACAGAAAATAGATATGAGCATACAGGGAGCTGTTCGAATAAATGCGATAAAGATAAACTAGCCTCTGAGGAGCATGTAAACACCACACTGTATTGCAATCAGATCCCATTTATACAGTTTTCCCAAAATCTTCAATCAGATGGATTTCAATCAGAATAAAAAATTGTGTGCATGTAACCACAGCTGTGGATTTTTTTAAAACACAGGGGGCCATAGCACAAAGGCAGAACATTCTAGTCCAGGCCAGACTTTAGTTACTGGGCACGCTTAGCATTATTACTCCATCATGCTGAATACTGAAGCAGAAAGGGGAACCATCTACACCTGGAGATCAACCAAAGCATTTCTGTGTTCTGATATATTCTCAGATTTCATCTTACTGACTTATTTACTTAAATTTTAAGTAAATCACAGATTTATACATGGCTGACAGCATGTGGTAACAAAATGTCATGTAAAAAAAAATGCCTCTGTGGAGAAAGTGTATAACTTTTAAATGACTCACATCTTGAGCTTTTTACAGTTTGGAGGATTTAGTGAAAGGTAATGTCAACACTTCAGCCTGGGTGAGGTGTAATGGGCACCAAAACACCAGCTCTGATGTGACAGTGTTTACAAATTACATTAAAAAAGACTCACAGGCGACTACATTTTAAAGCTATGAGGGTTTTCTTTAGCCAACCTAATAACAGCGGACAGTCTGTGTTTATGTTTGCTTGTTTGTCTGTCTTTATCTCTATCTGTTTGCTCAATCGTTCTAGCAGTCAGGAGTCAAACATTTGTCAAACCTTTGCTGTTAAGTTCTTCTAAGTGTTTTCTTTTTCAGGCTATCTGCATTTTTAAACAGCATGTGAGATCATTTGGGGAAAATGAGTTTAGCATTTTGGGAAAGTCTGATACCTCTCTCACATCACTCTGTTGGCTTAGATTGGCATAAAAACTGGAAACACATGAAGCCTGGCTCTGCATCGAAATTCACCTTCCAGCAACTGTCAAGCAAACTAACATGTTATATTCCATTTGTTTAATATGTACAAAAACCAGAGGTCAAAAACAATATTTAGCTGCTGGTTATGTAAATATAGCAACACATAGGTTTCTAAACCTGTTTGCTAGCTCAGAGTACATTTTTGGTGTGCTAGTACAAGTCATGTGTCATGGATTTTATGAAGACTGTGGATAGTTTTGTACAAAAAAATGCAGTAATAAATAATAACACTGTTACTTATTGTTTTTAAATGTTTGCACGCTAGTTCTTTGTTCGGCTTGTGTTTAAAGTTTCATGACAGCTGACAAAGGACCTTTCTCATTGCTGTGGACAGCTAATGTATCACATTGTAATGATTATAATTTTCCAAAGGAAAAAAAAACTGAAAGCGAAGATCAAATTGGCTGTAACTGGCAGTTAAACTTCTCATTAACTCTAGGTTTTGCTGATAAATGTTGGATGGTAGGCATATTTCCATGCTGTTTATTTAGATCTATTTGAATAGAAGTCAGATATATGTGGTCCATCATAGCTGGCCTGTCAAAGTGAGTAAAACTGGCCTGTACAAAAGAGAAAATTATTTAAGCAAAGTGCCTATCTTAAAGCTTAAATATCAATACACAATATTTGCACATTGCTGAGCTTAGCATCCCACTCCATATGTCTTATATTTGAGCCAGTAAATTAACATGGATGTATGAATATAGTCATGTATAGTCAGTATAGTCATGGCCAATTATGGTACACATGACAAGTGAAATCACTATACAGTATAACCTGTGTTACATGTGACTCACCAAAAAGCTTTGCCTGTTTACACTGCACTCATGGTTGCTGTCTACTGTTTTTGGCTGCACAGACCATTTGTCTACCTGTAGAGGTTATTTTGAAATGTTTGGCTCTTTTTATTGTATCTAACTGGAATGTGTCATTTTAACAAGTTTTGTTGTTTTTGTTTCTTAGTTGTTTTTTTGGTTTTTTTTGTATGTTTTTTTTTCTAAATGGTGAAAGTGTAGTGTATTATGGTATACAGTAGTAGAGTAGAGTAACATTGATACATTTCCTCTGTTTCTTGCAAATCCAAAATATTTTATTTTTGACTCTCTTTTAGTAATAAAGCACTTACTGGAATCCAGTAAAATGGGATATAACATTTAAAAAAGAAAAGGGGAAAGAGATATAATGGTTTATTTAGTAAATAATTTTGTGATGGTTGGACAGCTGTTTCCCAGTGCTACCATCTTTATGCTAAGCTAAGAGAACCAGCTGCTACCTTAACTGTTACCATATGGGCGAAAATGGTGTCAAGAAAGTGCATTTCCCAAAATGTTAAACTTAACATCTAATAACTTTGAACCAACATGCCTGTTTGAGCTCCGACATCATAATAATTCTGACCAAACACTGAAAAAGGCAGACAATTTATGAGCTTTACAAGCAAACATGCATGTGCTAGAATTTACTCCATCCATGTCACAAAGGTTTTGTTGCTGATAATGTGACAATGGTCATGACATTTCTGGCCAGTGAGGTTATATGACAGCAGAGATAAAGTGTATACGGAAGGTTCAAGGTATATTTACTTTGCAAACAGAGCTGCCTCATTAACACAGCATGTTCTGCCTTACTATGTGCTGAGTGTGGCACCAAACACAGTAAGATGTGACACACATATGCACACAACACAGAAACTCTTCTCTTTTTAATTAAGTGGTGTGTTTCGTGCTTTCATTGCTTTCTTAAAATATTTATTTTGTTGTTTCTTGGTGGTTTTTGCTAAGAGTTGACATTTTCGGTTCTTCCCTGATAATGAGTGTTTCTTTTTATCCTTAATCATTGTTATGGAAGTGGTTGTGAAACTATTGTATAACAGTTTCACAGGCACCCGGTGCAAAATAACCCAAGGACGTTGCACTGACCAATCAAAGTTATTCAAGTACAAATTTAAAACGGAGGGATAAGCATAATGTCAGTGCCCTGAACCTGCAGGTTCACTTTCATGTCTGAGCCAGTCCCCTTTCAAACACAAATCTAGGATTTATGTTTGGCAACAGTGAGAGAGAAAAGGAGTTGGAATGCTAATGGAGTGTCAATGGGTTCGAATGACAGAGTGCAAAAAGTGAAAAACAGTGGTGGGAACCTGAGGGTGTTTTATCATCTCTGAAACACTGGGGACTATCCCTTTCCATGCATATGCGTGTACTAAGTGTTGTGTTTTTCAAATCAAAGCTGTATATTTTATTATTTAAAATGCAATGAACAGCTCTATCAGCACTATCACCATAACTCATAATTCCTTTTTACACCCCACAAGAGCAGCAGCAAGCACTACATGGGGTGTCTTAATGACTGCACTCTGCATAGAGCATTTTTGTCTTTTCTTTTCTTTTCTTTTCTTTTCTTTTCTTTTTTTGCCAAGTGTAAACCAACAGAAAACAGATGACAAGCATGAGAGATTCAACCTACAAAGCCCTGACTTCAGCTCATCGCAATCCTGTGAAAGACACCAAAACTCTGGAGGCAATAAACACACGAAAGTAGTCTGTATTCATGCCGGTGTGGACTTTCTTTCCAAACCATCATTACTTTTTTTATTTGCACGCAAGAATTGTGATTTTTTTTTCCCTACAAAAATTTAAACCACATAGATGCAAGATATAGATATTCATATGAAATACAGCAACATTCACGTGGTCCATTTTTACAATTTCTTTCCTGCAAAGAAGACAAATTCCCCTTTGGAGAGAGGTTAAAGGACTGCAACCAGTGCATGCAACAAACACTGCAAAAGCAACCTGGTTTTCCCTTTATATAAAAAATTGAATTCTATATTGTATTGTGTATTTTCTGTTCTCGCTGCCTTTTGGTCCATTGGGCTTTTGTATACCTTCTATCCATCTTTTCTATTCAGCGGCACTTGGGCAGACAGATCAATCTAGTAGGTAATGCAAGAAAATTGAGAAAATGTTTACCAAGTAGTTGCCATGCATGCATGTTTTCAGTTGAGACTTCTGAGCCGAAAACACAATTAATTACTTTATTGACTTTTAATATGCAATGAGTATTTTTTTAATGCAAACTGAATATGTGCATTTGGGGACATATTTGTGCATGTATGTGTGTCATTCCATCATTTTAGTACTTTTCTCCAAGGCAGTATTCATCACTGTGATTAAAGGAGTCGGAAAGTAACCAATAACCATTGCCAAATACATTTAAATCCCACACCTACGATTTGCCCTCCAGCTCAATCATCCATTGCACTGTACAGCATAGCCAAGACTATCAGAAATATAAATCTAATAAGGATATCAAACTATAAAATAATATTAGACACAGCATTACTGATTTATGGTTAAATAAGACTTGGCCCGGGAACTGGCTGTACTTTTACCCACTCCCCGGTCATTTATAATATGATACAGACACAAACTGCTTAGGGATACTGAACTGATATTTACATACCGCTAAAGGTATCTAGGAGGATTAAAAATCTATTCTCAAATGTAGACTTGGCTAACAATTCTCCTGTTCAAATCATTTTTTCATATGAATAAATGTTTATTAATATGTATACAGCAATCTCTGGAATTCAGTTATAAAGCTCCTTTATAATCTCGATCTTATCACAGAGTTATTAAACAGCCATTCAACTGTATTCTTGGGTGAAACATGAAAGCAACAAACTCATTAGGAGAGGGGGCCTTAGCAGTGATTTCACAGAGCAGAGAGTTATGAAGTCTGGGTGGGAGAAAAGTATAGGCTTCCAGCAGCCTCAGGCAGTTGTATGAGTCTCCCAACAAGCTCTGACCCACTTGTCTTAGGCAGAAAGACAGTGAAAATACTAAAACTTCCCCCTCCACCTGGAGTTCTCTTTTTCAGCCTTTGTGTGGGTCACCATGTGAGGGCCAAAAAAAGCTCAACTGCAATGATATCAGTGTTACTCACACTTACTTCTGTGTTGCCTGAGTGATGATAAAATTTTATGCTGCTTGCTGAACTGAAACATACAAAAATGCTTGCCATAAATTTGTTCTGTCCAAGAAGTTATTGCCTTATATACACATGCACATTTAAAATGAATTTGCAGATTTTTTTTATCACCACATTCCACATTCCCACTATTATGTAAAAACAAATTTGTCAAATTAATTCAGTAAAATATTTAAAAATTCTTAACTGTTGAGAGTTTCACGGATTTTTCAGCCACATAATAAAGTTCTAAAACGCTGACACTCCAACACCTAATAAACAATCATTTGGAGTCATTAGTGTCCATTTCACAAATTTAAATCAGATAATCAGTCTCTTTTCACCCTATACTATAACTGGTGATTAGCTGCTAGCTATTATAAGGTATCTGTGTGTTGTTATACACTCACTGGACATTTTATCAGGTACACGTTGCCGGTACCAGGTTGGACTCCATTTTTGTCTTCACAACTGCCTTAATTCTTGGTGCTGTAGATTCAACAAGGTGTTGTAAGCTTTCTTCAGAGATTTTGATCCATATTGACATGATAGCATTACACAGTTGCTGCACATTTGTTGGCTACACATCCATGATGTGGATGTCCCATTCCACCACATCCCAAAGGTGCTCTATTAGATTGAGATCTGGTGACTGTGGAGGACGTTTGAGTACAGTGAACTAATTGTCATTTTTAAGATGATTTGAGTTTTATGACATGGTGTGTTATCCTGCTGGAAGCAGCCATCAGAAGATGGGTATACTCTGGTCATAAAGGGATGGACATGGTCAGCAATAATACTCAGGTAGGCTGTGGTGTTTAAATGATGCTCACTTGGTACTAAGGGGCCCAAAGTGTGCCAAGAAAATACCTCCCACACCTTTAAACCACCCCCTCCAGCCTTGATATAAGGCTTTCATGTTGTTTGCTCCATATTCTGACCCTACCATCCAAATGTTGCAGAAGGAAATGAGACTCATCAGACCAGGCAACATTTTTACAAACGTTATAGACATTTTTTGCAAACTGTAGCCTCAGATTCCTGTTCTTAGCTGACAATAGTGGCACCTGGTGTGGTCTTCTGCTGCTGTAGCCCATCTGTTTCAAGATTTGATGTGTTGTGTATTCAGAGATGCTCTTCTGCATACCTTAGTTATAACTAGTGGTTATTTGAGTTACTGTTGCCTTCCTATCAGCTCGAAGCAGTCTGTCTATTCTCCTCTGGCACCAACAACCATGCCATGTTCAAAGTCACTTAAATCACCTTTCCTCCTCATTCTGATGCTCAGTTTGAACTTCAGCAGATCTTCTTGACCATGTCTACATGCCTAAATGCATTGAGTTGCTGCCACATGATTGACTATAATAACTACACACTATTAAGCATTAGTAAGGCATTAGTACATGTTTAATTCATCATTTATAAAGCATTACTTCTCCTTAGTATGTAATTTATAAACACAGATATAAATGGTTTATTCTTGATTAATAAACCCATATATAACATGTTCATGCTATCATTTAGAAAGTCAAAGTAAGTGATTAACAAAGTATTTAGATGTACATTTATACATATAATGATTAAGATATGAGCTCACTGTTTGTGAGTGTGTTAATAGAGCTTTTATAAATACTTATTTCAGATTGTAATGTTTAATTCAGGCAGTTACTAGTTGTTCAGTATTTTGTGTGACCTCATCTAAAGTGAGGACTGTTTTGTCTTATTAAGCATTTATAAATGAAACTGAAAGGTCAGCAGGACCTAAAGACTCAAATAAGTCTCAGTGGTCTTTACAACAGAAACATGACACAGACAAAGCACAAAGAGATACAGAACATAGAAATATTTATTGCAAGATGCAAACATAACCCAACTGAGGTTCACAGAATACTGAAATGTATGTAGGACCAGAGTCTACGTTTGTAGGAGGGTTTTGACAAGTATTTTGACCATCTTGTTTGTAAAGAATGACCCAAGGCAGTGACATGTTCAGCCACATAAATATTTACTTTTGCAGGGAATCCATTTCGTGGTATATTGTTTAAAGAAATGCATTTACTGTATGGCAGACCTTGAGGATGGTTCAAAAAAGTATTAAAGCAACCTAGATAAACTGTAAAAAAAAAAATGGAGCAAAGATATAATGGAGTAAAGAGAAATGTCTCTTTGTTTCCTGTCGCTGTTTTAGTCGTAAAAGAAGCGTTAACTAGGAGCTGTGATACATATTTCATAACATGAAGATGAAGGATGAAGACTGAAGGATAGCTTTTAGAACTAGCTCAGAATACCAATGGAATGACCTTACACTTTTGTTTGATGAAATGAAATTTGTGTTTGACTCAACACTTAGGAAGGATGCCTGCTTATGTTTGGTATAAATATTTTATTGAAGAGGAAATCTGTTTTTAGTATCAGCAACTTGCTTTGGGCAAACTTAATCAATACAAAAATTGATAAAGTATGCAAATTTTAGGGATTAATTTTGAGGAATGAAAACGTTTTAAGTGCTACACAATCCTCCTATATACCTGCATTACCATGTGTTCATATTCAGATTTTATGCAGACATGACTTAAAGTTGTTATACAGTATGTGTAGTGGCATCAACATATGTCAGTAGTGTCTGCAATGAGATCCACTTATTATCTTGTCCAATGTCACAAGTGCACGTCTAATTGCAACTATGTGTTCTTCAGAGGTAACTCAGGCCTTACAAAAATGGTAACACGGAGAGAAAACTGAGAGAAGCAGAGAATTTAAATATAATAATGTGTTGTACTCCATGTGAACTGCATTTATACTTTCATTTAGTGTGATGAAAAATCTGCTATCCTCTGGAGTAGGTTGATGTATTAGGATCAGAGTATGTTATAGGTTCATTTTCCTTTGCATTTAATGTGAGCAAGAGCAGCCCTTTAGGTTTTAATCTGATCAACCCAGAGTCATAGGGCCTGGGGTTATACCACTCTGTGCCTCTAATATACACTTGCTATTTGATGTATACTTCAACTGGGCTTTCATTCTAGCTCTAGTGTGTTTTGGTTCAGTTTGCACAAGGTTATTTCCCCATCTGATAGCTGTTAGATCAGGATGAGATTCACTAAGTGTGAGGATGAGTGTCAACTTGATTATTTGAACTTTAAGGCTGCTTTCAGTTTCCTTATCTTGCCTTTTTCAGGGGAAGATGTGCCCAGTGCCTACTGTGTGGATGGCCCTCCACCTGCAGAAGAAGCCTGCGAGGTGCCCTGCCCTGCAGACTGTGTGGTTGGCCCCTGGTCGTCTTGGTCCACCTGCTCACACAGCTGTGCCACTAAGACTGCAGAGGGCAGACAGAGCCGCGCTCGCACTGTCTTGGCTATCCCAGGAAAAGGTAATCCAAAATTCCCTCTGATGAACTTTTTCATCTCTTTCTCATCTGATACTAACAAACAAACTACTCTTTGCTTTTTTTATTTTTACTGGGATTACATGTTATTTTATGTAAATGCATGAATACAATAGATGTTAGGGAGGGGGAGAATTAAGAAGAGGGTATATTACACTTTAAAGGTATTTCTTGAAATTAATGTGTACCTTTCAATATCTGTGAGGTACAGTACTGCCTTTACTGGAAGACAGAAAACATGAAAGCACTAATCTTTGGGGATTTTATGAAATAGCTTGTAAAAAGAGATAAAAAAAAAATTCCACTAAAGTTTTCATTAGCTGGGAGCTCAGTGTCTACAGGATGTATTGCTATTGTTACAGGGAATCAAACTGAGGAATGCCAGGGCTAACACAAAACTAGACTCAGCAAATAAGAACAGTAAAGACTGATAGAGCTAGAAGCTTTATCAGAGTATTTTTTGTGAGTCTCATTTAGACGTTTTTCATCTCAAAAGCATTTGAGGTTTGAGTGGACCATTCATTATCAGGGATTCCTTCACTTTCCAGCAATGCTTTGCTTACTCCAAGTGTTGTGTTTTCAAGTCATTCAGCAGAGCCTTGGCAGCCAGCTAGTGCCCATTAATCCCTGTAACTAAACACATATCTGCAATAACAGCTGATGAAAGACTCTCACAGCTTAAGTCAGGTTCCAAACTATGTTGCTTATTACAATGTTACTGGCTATCAGCTTGCTGACAGAGGTGCTGTGTGTGTGCATGTGTGTGGGTGTGTGCATGTGTATATTTATTAATGCTGCATTTGTATTTATAAGGCTATGTGTTTGTAACAGTGTGTGACAGAATAAAAGGGCTGGGGAATGCAAATTGGACTGGAAGGTGTAGGTATATACAATATTTGGTTGTGGTTCAACTCATCCTTGCTCTTCTATAAGTCACGGTACAATACTGTTAACACTCTCCAGGTAACATCTATTATACTTCATCAACTGAGCTGTCCCTTGTTTTACCTCCATTTTGGCCAGAGAGTCCCTTCCCTGACCACTGTAGGCCCAAAACAAAAGTAAATTATTCTGTGAATACCACTGTAAACAACCCTGTAGCCAGAAAGCAAGGATACATACACAGAACTCAGGTATATAACATAAACTGTAAATCAAAAAGCAATCACTTTGGGGGTTGCTAATAAACACAAACAAGGGCTTGGGGGGAGGGGGGGGGGGGGGGAAAAAACCG
>VUQI01030291.1:0-14713 GCA_015106735.1 Paratilapia polleni | reverse complement strand
AAAACAAAAAAAAAAAAATAAAAATTTATATATTTTAAAAAAAAAAGAAAAAAGAAAAAAACAATATTTTTTTTTTTTATTAGGGTACCAAAACAACTTTGGAAAAGATAATGTTTTGGGTAAAAAAAAATTACTTTAAAAAAACCTTAAAATCTTTGAAGCCTTTTAAACTCTTACGGTTAGATAACCTTCATCGTGGTTTAAATACTGAAAAACTGGTTAAGGACATGGAACAGGCATGGTTACAAGAAGAAATGCTGACTGTGGAGTAAATCCACTGTCAACGTCATGGTTCAGTGCGACCTGCCTTCCTCTTACTATGGCCAGTAGAAGGTGGGATCATGTGAATGTGAATGTCTTCTTTGACTCTGTGGACTTTGGCAATCACAGCTGTGGAAATTGAATATCACTATAATGACAACACTTTAACTTTTACGACAGCTACTAACTGTGGAAATGGAACTTGCCCTGAACATCGCTGAATATGTCTCCTACAATGAGCAAGAGCACAAGATTAATGCTTTATCAAGAAGAAAATATAATATCAGATCATCTAAGTACTGTTTCCACCACTGAATAGCTGATTTATTGGGAACAAAAAGTAGTTGTTTTGATAATTTATATTAATTTTCAACAGTCCAATGTAGTCTGTTACTTCAGCAACACAAACAGTACCATATTGCACAGTTGCAGGTTGGTGTTTAGCTAATGTCTAAATTGTAGCAGTTTCTGACAGTGTAGAGTGATTTATGTACCTTTTAAGTCTATTAAAAGTATCTGTTTGTCAGGGCTGTTTAGTCTAGGTTTTGCACATATTGAATCTTTAAAGTTTTTGGGTTTTTTTTCAAAACAATTTCACTCTTTTATCTTGGAAACATATCCATATCCACTGATCTGCAGCTTAAAATATAAAGCTGCACTTTCACAAAGAATGCAGAGAGATATAAACTATCAGGACTTTGGTGAAGTCATTGAATAACAACAGTGGTTTATGTGTTGTAGCCCATGTATGAACCATTTCCAGTCACTTAAACCAGGTTTCCCCTTTTGTGAAAAGGGCTTATGTAAATTTTGCAATAGTTTTCCATATTCACTGGAAGCAGACTTTTGCTCTGCTCTTTCTTCACAGCTATTCTGAGGTTGATGATGTTGCAGGAAATTAATAGTTGCGACACAGTCGAGTGCCGCGGGAAAGTAAAAAGTGATGACGCAGGGGTGAGCGATGTGAGGCTGCAGCCACGTCACTTGAGGGGTGTGTACGCATGTGTGCTGGAACACGCTCCAGTCCTGACTTGTTTGTCAGTCAAGACTGAGGTCAAGACAGAGTCCATTAAATGTTTTTTCACTCGAACATTTGGGAGAGAGGGTATGATTTAAGATCTGGGGAGAGAGCTGGCACAGCGATAAACAGTGTTTAAGGGAAATTAGGTCTGTTCTTGAGAACTCACTCGTGCAGCCCACACATAACAGCTCATCACTTCCTGCTTTACATATCTGCACTGCTAACTGAAAGGAACAACCACAAAATGACAGAGAAGCACTGCTTTCAAGCAAACAGACTATTCCCTGTTATTTCTGAGATAGCTGCAGCAAATTTATTAAAACAACTGACTGTTGTAGTGGGTTAAAACAGTTTGGGGCACCAGAGACACATTTTTGCAGGTCAGTAATTTGTATCTTTATGATATTAGAAAGGCAGAAAAATCTCTTTTGGTATATAAATATCTACTAAGATAGTCTGCAGTTTCCGTCCTTGATTTCTGTCTCGTTATATTTCACATTAAGAGAAAGCATTTTGAAGCCATGTTTAGGTTTTATTGATGATAATAAAAAATTCTCCACTCCGATGGTTATATTTGTGCTCCGGAAGTTGTGATCCATTTAGATGATAGTCAGCTATTTGAAATATTACATGCAATGGGTATTTCATCATGCCCCCATTATTCACACATATTCTGACATGACAATGACTCATCCATCTTGGGAGTAGTATCTTCAGACTGGAAGTTTTTTTTTTTTTTTTATAGCTAATGATGGTTTTATACTAAAGCTGCTGTAATGTTTTCAATGTAATTTAATTGGAGAAGATGCAATATGACTGTACTTAAAGTAACACTTCCATTCTTATACTTTATTACATTTTATGTATATTATTACATTAACTTTTAAATTAAATTACATTGTTAAAAATTTCCACTTTGGGAAACCACTACATTTTTCTGATGTTATCCTTTGGATAAGACAAGATGTACAGTTATAAAGGTGAATAATCTGTAGTTTTAACCTATAACTTAACATATTGATACTGATAATAATGTGTGTTATAAAAATGTGACATTACCCATAAAAAGCAAAGAAATTTGCCAGATTTAGATTTGGTCGATCTCACTTTCAAAGTTGTCTTATTATGTGCATCTAAACCTTTTTTCCCCGGACATTTCCACTTGTGCATTTGTGATATGCATCTCAAACTTGAGCAGAGAGAAGACATGAACTTTTGTGTCAAACTGATAACACATTCATGTCGAGGATCATCAGTAGTGATGAGAGCTGGGTCAAAGCCTGCAGTCCTCAGAGGAACAGTCCACAGTGTTTGTGCCTGAATGTGGTGCATCAGGTCAGGAACAGTAGCGTGCTCATTGCTTTACTCACCATGTTTCGCGATGTGAATTCATTTGATTTGTGGCTTGGGCCATGTTGCATCGCCGACACTGAAAAGGCAGGCAGTGAAAGGGCAGGAGATTTCTGGCCAAACCAACACAATCATTGCTGCCCTACCTGCCAGATTTATCTTCTCCGAAATGAAATTCATGTTGAGACAATGCAGAGGAGATTCTGTGCACAGCACAAATGTGCAAGTGCTCGGTACAGGACTGACAGGAGCTCTGCAAGTAATGCAGAGGTGCAAAAGGAGATGACCTTGAAGGCAAAAATTGGCCAAGTTGAATTTGGGGGAACTTTTGATCTTTCTATTGGCGTAGTAAGAGAACTCTTTGATTCTATCTCATATGTAATGATATTGGTATACCGCTTGTCTACTGACAATAGAGTGTCTTGCAACTTAAATTTATCCATTATAAATAGAGTATATTACATTGTAGTTCAATCCCACTGTTAATTATCCACAGTGTTATAAATGTTTCATTAAAAAAAAAATTAATTGAATTAAAATTTTTAATTGTGGTGTTGCAGAGTAGCATACTACTCAATCTGTAGATATGTTTTTTACTATATATCTTTTATGGGATTAATCAATATCCCTAGTGTCTCCTTCTGTGAGCAAACATGATTAATCATCTGAGAGTTGCTCTTTAAAGTGAGTTTTATACTTGCCTGTAAGGAAGAGGAAGTCACTTGATAAATGTGTTTAATTGCTCACAATTATCCAGCATATGGGTGTATTTCACTGTATTTAAGGTTGGTTAGTAGAGGACACACTTTGAGACACTTTGTCATGATGAATAATGAAGCCAATAACCAGAACAGCATAACTTCAGCCCAGAGTTTATAATTGATTTGGAGAACCTGGCAGCTAACTGTGTTGCTGCAGATTTTCTTAAAAGGTTTGATAAACCCATGCCCAGATTTCCATGAAATTGTTCATGAATTTTCATTCCACATTGTGTATGGTATATAATAACAATTCAATTCATTCGGAAAACAAGAAAGCAAAAAAGTATTATAAATTTGCATGTCAGAAATGCACTTTATCTGCTGCTCTATCCTCTTAACCATGGTTTGGAACGACTATCACAGATAAGTCCTTGATAAACTTTTGGAGATTGGGAGGGACAGAATTAGTGTTTTTACTGTCCTGTGCAGCCAAAGGACAGGCTCTGCTGCTGTGAAATGCTATGGCTCATCATAGACAGGATAATGGAGATCCACTGGTCTAATTCCTAATCCAGGACTAGCCTGCTTCTGTATCCTGGGACTCATGCCCTGAATCAGGGCCCATCTTGGATTCAAAAGGAAATGATGAAACAAAGTCTGGCAGATAGCAACACACACTTTGACTTTTGGATTGAAGCAATGTGGGGTCGTCTCACCCTTCTTAGCCTCAAAAATCACCAACCATCACTGTCTGAAAGCAGCACCCTGCTCAAGGGTGCAGCCTTGACAGACGCAGCAGCAGTGGTTGTTGCCAGCTGTTGTGTGATGTTTAGATTTGGGATGGCAGAGGGGAGGTCATCATGATGATGGACAAGCACACACCCGAGAGGCCAGACACGCTCACGATACTTCACATGCCTGAAACATTCTACTTATCCTATAGATAGACTGATGTGGAGGTTTGTAGCAGAGGTATAATGCTATTTAATTACAACCCTAAATAAGGAGGAGGGTAATTGCAGGAATACTTTGGATGTTTAAAACAGGCACACAAGCCTTAGGCTTACATAGAAAATGCAGTCTATTTCTGCTCTCAAAGATACCTTTCACTTAAAATGATACATTATATATTTATTTTTTTCAGAGCCACAGAAATCAGAAGAGAAGACAAGGTTCACATTTTTGAGTCAAGAATTACTTAAAACCATTTAAGTATGTATAAAAGCTGCATTTGATCTAAGAAATAAAAAAATAAATTTAAAAAATAAAGCAAATATTGATGCAAAGTCAAAATGTATCTGTGCTCCCTGCCTACAATTTTGTCTGTAAATTCCAGGAGGGGGCGTTTCTTCTCTTGTGTCTTCAGGGAACTGAACTAGATACTGAAACATAAAACCAAACCAGGCCTGTCTATTGTTGCAGTGTTTGACGCTGACAACAAAGCACACTTTATTAACATTCAAGGACAAACGTTTTTAAAGCTTACAAGGAGATGGAGATGCCAGGGAGGAGGAAAAGAGGAAGACCACAGAGAAGATTCATGGATGCAGTGAAGGAGGGCATGCAGAGTGTTGGTGACAATATCAGGCTGTTCATCACACTGGTCCAGAATGAAATATCACCTATTGGATGGAGTTCCCTTAAATTTGAGAAAGATGTTTGTGGTCTCCAGAGGATGACCTTTCTTCAGGCCACCAGCAGACCCCCTGTTTACATTTAGCCAGTGAATTATCTCAATATTTCCCTTAGGAAATGCAAACCAACACTATCATACAGGCATTTATTGTCCACAGACTTGTCTCTTAGTGCCACTATGACATTCATATTCGTTGTTTTTAATGAAATTCTTTGACAGAATTTTAACAGGTTGTCATGAAATTTTGTGCAGACTTTCTTATAGACCCTTTTACAGCTTGTAAACAGTGATGACGTAGGTAAGGATGCGCGAGCATTTTGGAAACGGAAGTATGGCGGCGTGTAATAGTTTGTCAAGCTATGCAAGGGGAATATCCACGAAAGATTGCGAAAACTACTGTGACGACTGGCAACCGACTTCCAGATCCCTGTGGTATTACCACATGATCCCACTGGATCCACTGCTGGTGAAGGTGCGATTCTGACAGCAAACACGCAACAGCCGGACATTTCGCTGCTGATAACACTTCTAAATCAGTGTTCACAACTGTGTAGTCGCTTCGCCCTATCTGAATGAACGGGGTAGCACTTCACTTTTGTTCCCAAATTGCGCGCCCATACTTTTGATGATGTAGGCAGTAAAAGGGTCGATTCCCCTCAAAATTTATTATAATTACCTTAAATAACATCATCATGTTAAAACTTAATTTGTTCCATACTTTACTTTAAGACGTAGTGCCTGTAAAGCTAACTTCTTCGTGCATCTTAGCATGTTAATTCTACATGCATGGTAGGCACTGCAACCATTAAACCTCAGCTGATAAAAGGCCATCCTGTAGGGTTAAAGGTGGTCTATAGGCAGAAAAAGAAATATAGCAGTAAGTTTTCATCTCACCAACAAATAAAGGAATTTCTCTCTTGTGAACGTTACTTATCCAATTTAGTTCAAACGTGGCAAATGTACTGCTGGGGAACCGAGGAAAAGCAGCGTGGAGTTTGAGATAATTTCAAATGGAGGTGGTCGGATTTTTGGGGCCTTCTTTAACATCTTTTGTGAGGTTACAGAAGGTGTTACAGTTTAGATAGTACTGTGCAATCTTGGCTTGATATGTGACATCACAGATGATTATATCAGGGTTTAACCACTGACGTGACATACTTGTGACTGCATGCACTGCAGTAACGACTGTATGACCACCTGTAACTACTAATCATGGTAATCATGTTTTCATTAGCTCAGCTTGAGGCCTTCATCTCAATATAGGGAACGGGTCTTCTTCCACAGAGCCTGCTATGCAGCGTTGCCATGTTTTTTACAGTATGGACAAACCAAACATTGGCTCCAGAGAGGATCTTTGCATTTTTATATTGAATGAGAGGGGTGAAGGACATTCCAATGAAACTGTTCCTCTAATATTATAAACTTATTAGCATGAATCACGACCAGAAGAGAAATACCATATGGATCTTACAGTTAAAACACCAACAAACCTTCCATAAGCATTTAGACTTTTTTTTTTGCAGCATTTGTATCAGAGCAACTGTACTGTATATTGAAGCCAGGAGGTCACGTCTGCAGCCCCATGTTTTTAGTTACTGGAACTAAATTGAGCATCCAATAACTGGCACACTCCCTCAAATTACACACAGTAATCATTAAACAATCATTTCTTTCTCTCATTAGGGCCAACTGAAATGGTTATTACTTTATTAACTCTGGTTGTGATACTTTGATATGCAATATAATTTCCACTTCAAAACAAGACTGTTTAATGCTCTTGTGTTTCCAGGATACAGTCAAGTCGTGCTACCAGACAAATCAGCTACAGCTGAGGAAAACAAGAACAAAGAAAGAACAAAAGCAAAAACACATGTTCCTTTGATAGCTCAGGCTGTCAGTAAGGAGGCCTCTCAGACACAACACTGATTCAATTCCTGATACGGCTCCATAATGCAAGGAAAAGAAAGAAGCTAATAAATACTGTTTTCTCCTTTCTCTGAACCCTTTTCATATGATTAAATATTCTATTTTCTTGTCTAAAAGCTGTCTGTAAACCAGTTCAGAAACAGTGTGATGAAATCTGACAATGTCTATTAAGGTTTTGTTCTGAAGGTTTGGAGAATGTCAATCCTAATATTACAGACAACTGATGCAAAGTGAAGCTTCTTATGGGTCATAAAGGTAACAATGATATAAAAATGAGATTTTACAGCAATGAGTTTTAGGACATTTATTCTTAAGCCCATGATTAAACAGAAGTCAACTAACAGCATTGGTAATACTGAATATAGTTGATCACTGCTGATCGCTGGCTAATAAAACCAATGTTTAACATTGTTTAATTATGACATCTTCAGTCAAGATTTTTTTCTATAACTATTTTTATTACCCTTTAGGCATGAAAAGAACATTTCAAGTGAAATGTTTTTTGAACATGTAATTTTCATAAAGTTATTTATATGTCCACTCAGCTGGACAGCATGTGTTTGAGTTTTCAACCAAGAAAATATGTATTTTAATAAACAATAATATGTTGGCTGATATGCCACTAGAGCAACAACACACATGCATGTTAAAGAAAATGGCTTTTGAATAGCTGACTATCATACATGAAAGGGTAAAACAACAGATAACTCTTAGATGGATTTTTGATTAGCTGTTTAGCAAACAAGAGTTACTTTATTCATTTTGGATTGCATTATAGGCTGCCGGGGGCTTCCAATGATGAACTGAGCATTGATTTCTTCTTCACTCACCTCTTTTCACTCTCTATGTGTTTATACACCACTATTTCATTTAATCATTAGTGAGTAGTAAACTCTGGCTCTCTCCCATAGTGTGTCTTTTGTCCCTCTGCTCTCTTCTGTTTCCCCTCACCCCCAACTGGTCATGGCAGATGGCTGCCCCTCCCTGAGCCTGGTTCTTCCTGTTATAAGGGAGTTTTTCCTTCCCACTGTCGCCAAGTGCTTGCTCACAGGGGGTCATCTGACTGTTGGGGTTTTCTCTCTAATATTGTTGGGTCTTTACCCCACAATATAAACGTCGTGAGGCGACTGTTGTTATGATTTGGCGCTATATAAATAAAATTGAATTGAACTGAATAGTAGCTTGTAGGGAGGGTAGGAAGGGTATAAAAAAAGATGAACGTAGCCACTATAACATTACTCACTGGTTGCTGACCTACATATTGAAGCCTTGACTTCAGCTCGATAGCCATCATCATCTCAAGTATTTGGAGCCAGAAATGACCATATTTAGACATGAGTGTGGAGTGCTAAGTTATCAGGTAACACTAGCAAGCTTGGCTAGCAAGGTGTTCCTCTAGACTATACAAATGAATCACATGGACAAAGATACCTGCAAGTTAGTGCTAAGTTAGATACTAATGAAATACTAGAATTTCACTAACAGAAACTGGAGCACAGAATTCTTGGATAGGCCGTTGCTATGTTAATTGTCGGATAGTTGCATGAAAAATGCTTCAAAAGGTACCAATACCACGGACACGGTTGAGAGGTCCAGTTCAGTGACTCTAATTGGAAGAGGTGAAGCCTAACAGACTGTGTCAGCACCCACCCCTCACTGAAAATGTCCATGCTTCTGATAAAGTAAACTTTAGGTGTAAAAAAAAAGACTTAAATAGGTGAATGATGTTCTTGTTAGGAAGAGGGAAATTAGCTAAAAACACCAAAACTATTTTTTTATACTAGGCTGAGAATAGGTTCATTTTTGGTCTAAAGTTGGGCATTTGGAGTATGGGGACTGACTCAGTTTTGGAGCCAGTCTCAAGTCAACATTCGAGGAACTGCATTTTCCACACACTGGCTAATTTTTCAACTCTGAAAGTTGCCTCTTTGTCTCTGCACACTTCTACTGTTCGTGGTAGACATGTCTTGGAAGTATTGCTGCACTTACTGCAATAAGATTATTAACTCTGGGTTAAGGTTACAGCAAAATTATATTTTTGCTATACTTAAAAAAAAAATACAGAAAAAATACTATGTACATAAATTAATTTGTTCTGTCTTTTTATCCTTGCTTTCTATTTCTTAACTAACTTTACTTATAATTTCTATTAACATCATGGTTTTGATGACTACATGATATATATGTGATCCTTTACATTTTCTAATAAAACATAATGCATGTTGGAGTAATTATACTTACTTTGTTATTCCCATATAAATAATTTTTCAGGTGAGCTCCTTACTTAATGACATTTCCTCTCCCTGTGTTGCAAAAATGGTGTTTTTCACAACTGCAGTGTGATTTCTATGCACAGCAGACTGGCTGCTAAGGACATCTGTGTAATAAGCACTGAGCAGAGTGAAGAACATAGCACCAAGATGAAAAAGAGCTACTATTAGTGCTGCCAACCCTCATTTTCTTCCACACCAAGTGCCCTGTCACCACCAATCACACATCTGCACTGCTGAGACTGTATCTGCTGTCCCAGGATACCTTGCACGTCCAGACTCAAGGAAGGGTTAATAATCATGTCAGACACTGCTTTGATTTGACTGAACATTGCAGGCTGTGTGTATATCAAACAACATGTAACATCTGAAAAAAGCTGTATATAAAATAGGATGTGATATCTGGTGAATAACTGTATGAATGCATAATGGATGTAGACTCTGTTGAGGTGAGTCAAAGCTCTGTCAGCCTTTGAAAATCAGATACTAATTAGCTCAGTGTAGCTCAGGTAGTGTCTTCCAGAGGTGTTCGTTAACTCTCCGAGGTCTCAGTCATCATTGGTGATGACCCTAACTATCAGAATATGTAATTTTTGTAACAACTGTGTCCCGGTCTTGACAGTCAAGGTAGATGGGCGGCTGTGGCTCAGGAGGTCGAGCGGGTCGTCTACTAATTGGAAGGTCAGTGGTTCAATCCCTGGCTCCCCTAGTCTGCATGCTGAAGTATCCTTGGGCAAGATACTGAACCCCGCATTGGCCCCGATGCATTCATCGGAGTGTGAGTGTGAATGTTAGCTAAGCGCTTATGTGTAGATAAAAGCACTGTATGAATGTGTGGGTGACTAGGTGAATGTAGCATGTAGTATAAAGTGCAAGTACTTTATACTTGTACTCAAAACTGAGTAGAAAAGCGCTATATAAGTACCAGTCCATTTACCATTTACCAGTCCATCTCAGAGGGTTAAGGTAAGTAGTAATCAAGTCTAAGTCTCAAGTTAATTGGAACAAATCAAACCAGACAAATGTCTTGTTTGATAATACAAATCAAGTCTCAACAAAGAAAATGTCCAAAGTCTAGATGATTGAGACAAGATAAATCCCAACTAAGTCCAGACTAAAGCCATTTTAATACATTCACTGTTTTTGTGTTTTTTGATTGGCTTTTTTTTTTCAGTTTTGGAAGAATCACCACAGGATATTTTCTACAGCTGTCCTTTCTCACATGTGGCACACAGCAGGAAATAGTTCACTTCAGAAGTGGTTGCATTACTAGAAATGCATGGATAGTGCATGCAGGAGACGGCATGTGTGACGGATGCTTGCCAGGGTAAATACACTACAATATTTGGCTGTGCTACTCTCGCATGCATCTCAGTTGAGTAATGGCATCTCAGTTTGAGTCAAATTGCGGCTTAAAACAAATCAAACTCATTCACATTTATCGAGGTGAATGAAAGATGAAGGTAAAGTCAAATCACGTTAACCTAGACAAGTCAAAGAAAACAAATCCAAGTTTAGTCCCAAGTGAATCAAAACAATTAAATCCAGAGCTATCACTCAAGTCGAATCTCTTGTTAAGTCTAATTTAGGTCTTCAATTAATGAAGGCAAATCAGTGGTCAGATACCATTTTAGTTAAGTCCAAGTCAAATCTTTGTTTAAACAAGGAACCACCAAGATGACTTTAAGTCAAGATTAAATGAAGAGTTGTCCAAGTCAGGATAACAGCAGAAACTCTATCTGTCTGCATGGGAAGACAATTTAATACTAAAGTAAGCGCATGATAGCTCATGAAGTCTGTCTGTTCATATGAGGTGTAAAAAGTGATTTGCCACTGTCGTATTCTAAAACCAATAAAAACTAGATCTTTAAAGGGCCTAAATATAGTCCAAACCAAATAGAATAAGTAACACGAATGTAACTGAACTCCATGGTAACCTAAAACCAAAATCCATTACTGCAGTGGATTACAGTAAGACAGGCAGGGAAAAGAGGGCAGGATGGAGACGGAGGTCAAGAGGTTGATGGCAGGGAAAGAGACAGAAACAGCATGATAGGGGAGGATTTGGGGGAGGGTTGGTGTTAAATGAATCACTGGCAGTAATGTTTGATTTCCTTCCAAACTCTCTGTAGCCTCCTGGGGACACAGAGCAGCTGCAGGGCTGGAAATCACACTGCTTGGATAGTTGAACTGTGTCAAACATGAAGAGCTGAGCCGACTGCTGGCTTCCTCCATATCCTTCACTTTGGTGTTAGTACTTTCTTTCTCCTCCCCTGATCACACATTTACACATGTGACAAGTAGCGACTCGTGCAAGAACAAACAAGTTGTTTTTGTTTCGTTTAGACGTTCAGTGAACGGTAAGAAACAATTTTGGTTTATACTGATCAGACAGTTGCATTTTAACATCACAAAGAGTCTCATGAATATCAAATGGGCCACCATGACATCATGAAACACACAGAAGAAACCCTTCTGTTGGGGTTGACGCTGCTGGGAAATCTTCACACAGGCAAGGAAATTGAAACTCATGACAAACTGTAAACTGGGTATATGAAACTGCTGACCTCATGAGAAAAAAAACCCTACAAGTGTCATGACAATGCAGCTTTGACATGAACCAATGTTTCATTTTTCCTGTATGTATTCTGAGAAATAGCGTTGCAGTAAAAGTGTGTTCCCAAATGTACAGTCTACACAAATCTATCCTCTACTAAATGTACCTTTTCATGGGCTGAAAAGGTTAAAGTTTTACTCTTTATTTAAGCAAAATGAAACGTAAGATTCACTTTTTATGCAGCCACAGACTTGAATCAGTCCTGTAGCCTGACGTGCTGCAGTCTTACGTAATGTGTTGTTCACAAAACACACAAGTTTTGTTTCCTGACTTTAGGCTTTGAAGCAGCACCTCCTCCCTGGCAACTTAACTACCCTGGTAACATTGTACCATGTCTGGGTAGGAGTGCTGCCTGAAGGACAAACTTGTCACTGCACCAAAATGCAAATATGAAGGCACTTTTTTCCAAAAAAAACCAAAAAACTTTGCTAACTCATACAGTGATGATTGCTGTAAAGCCAGAGGGAAATCAAGCAGCAACCTGCAGGTTAACTAATGCAGAGTGGCAAAACAACTGCAGATCCTCAAGTGGCCACTTGAGGCTGGCTTCAATAGTAAGTCCTCGTAGACCACCATGTTAAAATGCCCACTTCAGAGCAGAAATAAATATGATTACAGTCACATATAAAAATCATAGGTTTTGACTCTATAGCTTTACTGTAAATAAGTTGACTTTTTTTTTTATAACTCACCAGTTATTTATTAAGGCATAAAGTATGGCATGCCTGGCCACATTGATTGATAGGTGGCTGCTGGCATGACTGGCTGTAGCCACTAACTGTTTGCTAGGCTTCACCTTCATTAATTCAAGTCACTGAAATGGGCCTCTTGACTGTGTTTGTGGTATTGTTACCTTTTGGTGCATTTTGGTGCAATATTTGTACAAATAATACATCTTACTGTGCAGTCAATTGCACAGCCTGTCAAAGAAGTCTCATTTTTATGTTACTTAATACTAATTAGCAGCTATCTGTGTCTGTGCCATGCTAGCACTAGCTGAAAGCAATAAATACTCTCATCCAGGTAGGGTCAGTTCTGGCTCCAAAAAACCAGCAGTCACCATAATTCTAAAACTGAGACTTCAGAAAAGGACTTTAACAGCAAGCTTTAAGTTAGTCGTTTCCCTTATGGATTATACACTATATGGACAAAAGTACTGGGCCACACCTCTTAATCTTTGAATCCAGTTGTTTTCAGTCCCATTGCCACAGGTGTATAAAATCAAGCAGCTACCCATGCAGTTTGTCTTTACAAACATTTGTGAAAGAATGGGTCGTTCTAAAGAGCTCATTTAGAATTCGAGCATGGTACAAGTAATAGGATGCAACCTTTACAACAAGTCAGTTTGCGACATTTCTTCCCTCCTAGATATTACACGATCAACTGTAAGTGGTATTATTTCAAAGTGGAAGTGTTTAGGAACCACAGCAACTCAACCATGACGTGGCAGAACACATAAAGTTACAGGGTGGAGTCGCTGAGTGCTGAGAAGCACAGTACCTAAATGCCACCAACACTCTGCTGACTCAACAACTGCAGAGCTCCAAACTCTGGCATTAACATCAGCACAAAAATGTGTGCTGGGAGCTTTGTGGCATGGGTTTCCATGGCTCAGCACCCCCTGTAGGTGGAATGTGTAGGTGACCCAGTACTTTTGTCCATATAGTGTATATACATGTCCACTGTAACATTACCCACTGATTTGTGAATTCACATTGTGAAGCTTCAACTAGAGCTCTAAGGCAATCACCATTTTGACTTGCTGAACACAGGAGTGACCATATTTAGACCAGAGTGTGGAGTATTAGCTAATACTAACAAGCTGGGTTAGCAAAGTACTTACAAAGACTGTATGGGTGCATCACATGGACAGGTACCTGCAAATTAGGGCTAAGTAACATAAGTACAACACTCGAATTTTACTCAGCAAAACTATTCAATATGTTTTATTGTTTTACAGCATAATTGGGTTATTACTGATGGATTAACGTGGAATCAACTACTGTAGATTGTCACTGTGATTATATATGCTACTGGCCATAGAGGCAATCATATTTTATAAACTCATTTTATCTTCTATTATTAAAATTTGAAAATGTAAAGAGCATAGTGACTGAAAACCTTAGAGACTTACATAAGCGGCAAAGGATACCAACAAAAACTGTGCAAGTAAGTAACAATGGCAAGACTGAAAAGACATATTTATGATGATGTGAGTCAGAAAAAAGCAGATGAAGTTTGCATATGGAAGTTTTTAAAAAATGAATAAGACAATGTTGTTTGTTTAAAGACTCGCTGTGGGTGTCCTTGCTGGGTTTGGTGCAAAGTGTAAAGAAGTTCAGTGAGAGTACAAACAGAGGGATTTCTCTGCATCCCTGCATGTTTCTGCATGTTTATCTCTGAACCAACAGCTTCTCCAGGTGTGTAAACACAGGGCTTATGTGTACCTGCCTGAAGGAACCAGCTGGATCTAGATGTGCATGACAGTTTCTCAGGTATGAGGAGTGTTGTGTTATTTTTAGTTTTCTTAGAATTTTTATCACATTAGCCCTGAATCTATAAACAGCAGCTCAATGTTATGTCATGTCAATAGAAACTACAAATATCCTATCTTAACCCCTCAAGTTTTTAAATAAAAATATATGTAACCATATAGCTTTTCAGAGCAGCCAAACCTGTCTTGAAGTAAAAGGGAGTGAAACCAGTCTCAGGTTTAAAAAAAAAGTGTATTTGATACTGCTTAAGAGGTCAGGGGGTCGAGCTGGATCAGAGTCCCAGTTTGATTTAATCTGTGACATTTCTTGATAAATCCATTCAAATCATTACAAAGATAGTAAAATTATTGTTGGATAAAATATGACGACAAAGAGGCAAAAAAAAAAAAAAAATGGGAACAAAAAGACACTTATAGACAACAAAAAAAAAAAAAAA
>VUQI01030290.1:7695-24285 GCA_015106735.1 Paratilapia polleni | reverse complement strand
CATGAAAGCTGTAATTGCAAATCAGGGTTATTCCACCAAATATTGATTTCTGAACACTTCCTGAGTTAAAACATTAGTAATGTGTTGTTTAAAAATGAATATGAACTTGTTTTTTTTTTGTTTTTTGAATTTGGGAGTTATGTTGTCAGTCGTTTATAGAATAAAACAAAAATGCTCATTTTACTCAAACATATACCTATAAATAGCAAAATCAGAGAAACTGCTAATTTTGCAGTGGTGTCTCAATTTTTTCGGGAGATTTTTTCGGGAGATATATATATATAGGTATAGCTGTTTCCATATATATATATATATATATATATATATATATATATATATATATATATATACACACACACATATACATATATACATATACATATATATATATATATACATATACATATATATATACATATATACACATATATATATACACATACATACATATATACATACATACATACATATATATATATATATATATAAAATCTGGAAAATTTGGGGCCTTGAAGGCTGAATTTTCATTGTGTAAGTTTTTTTTGCTTGTTTAATAAACCTGAGTGTTTATATATCTGATGTTTACACTGTATTAAAGGTACCCTGTGGCGTTTTTGACCACTAGTAGCACCATGACGCCATCAGGTGGCGGTAATGTGCCAAAAACCACAGCAATGCCCCCGCAAAAGCAAGGAAGCAAGGATGACTGCAAGCAAGAAAACTATAGAACATACAGAGAACAATGCAGCTTTTGTTGTTGTTTTTTGAGGAAGGAAATGTATATTTATATACAGTATGTTTGTTAGGCCTTAAGAACACAGTCGTTGTATTGTGTGGAACTAAATGCAAACTTAATGTTACATGAAAACCCGACAGGACAATTTCAACAATGTTTAAAACCAAAAATAAAGAGAATGAAATAAGATTTCTGCTTTACAGCTCAATGCTGAAGACCAGTCAGTCAGGGAAAAAAAGAAAGAAATACATAAAAAACAAACTAATTTGCCAATGTACTGTTGAAGCTACTTGGACAACTTTTATTTTCTTGATGTACTGGTGATTACCTACACACACTCACAGACAGAATAGCACACACACCAACACCTTGTAAGAGAGCTAGGGGAGCTGTTTCCATTAGCTGTGGTGGGTCTCCAGCTGTAATGAGGCAGGTAATGCATATCTAATGAGGCATAAAGAGATTTATAAACACACTCACAAACACACAAAGCTGCAGATCAAACCTTGCTGCTAAACACATGAGATACACTTACATACACATGCAAGGTTTGTTTCTTTCTCCCACACACTCATATTATATACAGACATATTATATACAGACATAGTCTCTTCATGCTCTCATCCTCTGTCAGTCAGTCACTCATCCATCCAACACACACACAAACACACACACTGACGTATTCCTCAGATGGGCCTTCTAGCTCGTTACTTCAGTTATGCTAATAATCCTCAGACTTCAACAGACAGACTTCAATGAGAAAACTTTAGAGACTAAAAGAACCAAGGGAAAGTGAGGGGAGGGAGGGCTGGTGCACGCATGCGTGTGCGTGTGTGTGTGTGTGTGTGTGTGTGTGTGTGTGAGACAGGTCCATGTGTACAGGCATGTTCATTCACTTGCTGTTAGCAGCCTGAGAATAGAAAAGTCTATCAAGTACATCTTCACTAGTTAGCACAAATTAAATCACCTCTGGTTCCACTGTATTTGGAAGACATAAGCATTAAGACATTAGCATTAGGGATGTGCTGCTTACCTTAAATCAGGTAAATAACTATCTTGTGACACTCCAACGTCTCCAGCCTGTTGTTCAATAGACCATTTATCCCAGTCATCAGTCCTTATAGGTTGTCCATCACAGTAATCCATTCTGTTCAGCACAAACCCATCCCTCTTTGTCTCATGTGTTTGCATTCCTGTTTGTTGAAATGAAGAACCTCCAATCATGTCATCAGTGAAGCTCAGCAGGTCTGAAGATGCTAATTCTTGTCTTTCTTCCCTCACACTTTGTACTTCTGAAGTCCATTCTGGAAGGCTAGTGTGCTCTAGTGTGTCAGTTTCCTCATCCTGCTCCTCATCGTCATTTTCCTCTTCCATTAAATCTCCAGAAAATGGTAACCCGAGTCTTTTGTCAATAGAAACACACATTTCATTTATTGGGGTGCCAATCAGAGAACTGGTATGGGAGGCTGAACTGTTGGTAAGCACGGGGGATTGTGGCTCAGATGTGGTTTGAGATGTGTCCTGTCTCCCTAACTGGGCCCCCCAGACTTGAAAGTCACTCAAGGAAGTAGGACATGGAGAAGGAGCAGGTGGCGACTGCCCACCTTCGTCTGAATCTTCCATTGAGATCTGTGAGTGGACGTAAACCTCCTCTCTGGTTTTCAAGAAGTGATCTGACGGATATCTTAATGATGGAGACGCACTCCGGGGCACAATGCTTGATCCACTGTCATAGTTTCCTTCTTCGAACTGTGATTGACTGCAACCTGTTGGTCTTGAATCTGACTGGCTGGGATTGATAATTTCTGGAACCATGTGATGCTCAGTGGCACTACTATGAGTTGCTTGGTAATGAGCTGATTTTACAGATTGATTTTGGTCTATACTAGGAGTGCTATCAGTTCCACTGATTTGATGTAGTTTACTTTGTGGTGTCTCCTTGTCATAATCTTGTTTTGCAGCTTGGGCCTGAGTTTGCAGTACCGTGGCAGCATAGGAGAGCATGCTAAATGTCTGCATGGACTTTTTTGGTCCCTTTGATTGCCTTTCACTCTGTTTAGGCCTATCATGCCACTCTCTTGTAGCTTCTTTTACTGTGCCAGATACAATGATGTATTCCATTTCTAGGCCAGGTTCATCTTGACTATCTGCGTGACAGCTGTCAGGGTTTTTCAGTGGGTCCCTCTCCCCACCAGGACTGGAGCTCAGAGATACAGCTTCTGTTATTTTGCCATCTGCATTTTTATTGCTCTTGTTGTAAGCTTCTACTTGGCTTTCAGTGGCAAGCTCATCTTCCTTGGTTGTCATGCTGCTCAGTGATAATGCTTGGCCAGTCTGGATTTGAGGTTCAGCAGCTTCCTCTGGACTCTGTGGAATTTGCAGAGTGCCGGTGGAGCAGTCAACCAGAACAAATGGGGAATGACCTCTGGGTTGCTCCATCCAGTCAGTCTCTTCTGATCCTTCTCTGCTTCTGTGACCCAACTCACTGGTTGCCTCAAACAGAAACACTTGGTTGTCTGGCTGTTCTTTATCTGAAATAACTATCCTCTCATCTGTCTGAATGGGTTTAGTCACAGCTATAAAAGGGCTAGACTGCTCCTCTAGCTGTATCATGTCTATTACAGGGCAAGCAGAAGTGTCAGGGGAGGATGTCAGGCTCCACGCACCGGCTCCTATGTTGTCATATTCAGAGGTGGAGGTGACCATGCCATGGACAGGTAACTCCCACATGTCAGCGCCTTCGTAGGGGGATGTCTCATCTTCATCTTCTGCTGGGTTCTGTAGGTTCTGAACACTTTGTACATCTTTGTCCTCTGTTTCTTCACTCTGTGTTGTGCTCTCTGCAGCCTCTATGACTATTTTCACAACTTCTGCGGGTGTCTGATTAAATGCTTCACACATACTTTTCCTCTCCTCTGAAACATTTGCTTCTTCTTCCTGTTTGCTGACATGTGCCTCGAAAGTCTCACTGGGATCCACTGAACCCATGTGACTAAGGCCCTTTCCATTTTCAGGTCCTTCGGGGGTTGTTATTGTGGAGGAGCTGTCTTCCTGTATGGTGGTGTTCCACATCTCCATTCCACCATCTGAGTATCCCAGTGGACTTTCCACAGATGTGCCGCTCTTCATATTGGCGTTCAATCCACAGAAAGAACCTGAGTTTTCGGACAAGTTGTCAGGGGTTGTGAGAGGTGATAGACTGTCATCCCGGATTGTCATATTCCACATATCTAGGGATTCTGGATAAGATGTGGTGGTTCCGCTATCAGATTTAAGAAATCCCTTCTGAGCAGAGTATGCCCAGAAGTCTAAGAGCTCCATCTGTTGATCTCTTTTTTTTTGGAACCCTTCATCCTCTTCTTTAGATGTGTCTGGTGTTAAAGTGTTCAGGATTGTTTTCTTTTTTGACAAAGATGTACTTTCTTTTGCTCTAATAATACCAGCTTTGCTTTTTTCTGATAAATCTTCCTCTGGTGGCGTCAACTGAAGATCAGCTAAAGTAACCGGTTTCCACTCATCCTTAAGTACAGAATCTGGGTTCCAGTTTTCATATGATTCAGTCTGTTCAGTGATCAAACTAAGCTGAGTTTCAAGACTTTTTCCTTTGTGGTGGGAATTCTCTGACTTTAAGATCTCTTGTCTGCTTTCCTTTTCTGCCATGTTACCGACTAAGTCTTTGCCTTGAACGTCTTCCAAAATATTAGGTGGGCTCTCAGAATCTTTGGGCCTATTCCAAACATTATTATCACTTGAGGACAATGCTCCTTGTGTGTCAAAGCCTAGTTCATCCCAAGTCTCAGACAAAGAAGATGACACACTGTCTTTATGCTGCAGGCAACTGATCCTTTCAACAACATCTTCTGGAAAAAATCTGACTCCACAACTGCTTGGCGGGCGGCTACCTACCAGGCTGTTAACCGGGGTTGGAGGAACCACGGTGTCAATCATCTCATTCCCATGGCTTGAACTGCGGCGATCAATTGAACAATTTCCACTTTCAAGCCCTCCTACTGAGTTGGGAGCAGAGAAGTCAAGAAAGCTTAGCTCTTCAAGTTCTGATAAACTAGAGCTCCCTGCTCTTCTTTCATCTTCATCTCCTCTTTCTCCAGAATTTGCCAGTTCTCCTCCTGCTGACGTAGACTGGTCACTGCTATGCAGTGGGTCAAAATTAAACAGGTCAAAATTGTCACTCCTATTTCTGCCAGAGCGGTGCTTCCTCCTCTCAGGTGGGACAGGAGGGGAGAGCGATAACAACCCTAAGGGAGAAGGGTTTCTCAGAAAGAGTCCTCCTGGTCCTGCTGCTGGACCACCACCTGATATAACCTCACCCACTGGACTGTCATCGCTAAGGAATACTGAACTCTCTTTGGAGGAGCGGCTGCTACGAATGGTGGTCATTCCACTGTCAGGGCTCACTAGCTCCCCGCCAACATTGACTCCTACACCTCCTGTTTCCTCTTCACGATCTGCCATCACCCTATTTACAAGAGATAAAACAAAACTATCAGTGAACTACATAAATGTTTGCCTAAAATCATGAATATCTAATCTGATAATAATTTCCTTAACTATTACTGTCATTAAAAGATGCACACATCCCAATATTCAGAGATTTTATACCTTGCTATTGCCACTGCATCGCCATTGCCTCCCTCAGCTCTCTCTATGTCAGAACCATCCATGTCATTGATACCAGAAGATCCCTGGGAGAACTCCACACTGCCCGCTACTCCCTCTGTGGAAGAGGTCCGACTGCTGGGGTGGCAGGCTAATACAGAACTCCGCCGGTCGACAAAGTCCTTGAGGAGGCCCCGGATCTCTTCCTCCAGCAGTGGTGGAGTACCAGAGGATGCAGAGGTGTTCAGTGGAATATGGTAGACTTGAAGACTCTCCAGAGCCTCCAGTTCACCAGAAAGAGACCAGCTGGAAGACTCTTCCAGCTCGGAGCAGATCTGCAATGAGAAGCTTATTTAAATGTACCACCTATCCTTATTTTATTTTGTTAATCTTTTTGAAGCTACATTTTTGAAGGTTAGATTACTAGAGTGAGGATGACTTATCTGCCTAACTTTCAAGAAGAAGGAGTTTGACTACTAAGCGTCATCCCCCAGGGAGTATTGCTATAGCGCAGGGGTTGGCAACCTTTGCTATCAAAAGAGACATTTCTGAGCAATTTTTGACCCCCCAAAAATGTACGGAGCAGCAAAATATATATGAGCCTTATAATGAAGGTATCACAGCCTATTAAGTATAAAATAGCCCATCAATATATAAGTGTAACTGATTAAAATCTTTACTTTGTCACTACTCATTTGGCTATTTATGATTATTTGGCACTTTAACTTTGGATTTTCATTTGTATTTATTAAATTATGAAACCAAAAAAAACCCCCCAAAAAAACAACATTTAAAATTTTTAAATTACTTTTATTACCAATAAAGCTGAACAATTTTGTGCAAATGAATCAAATTAAAATGGGCCTACTTTGATAATAAATAAGAAATATAGTAGCCTAATAGGAAAAGTAAAAAAAAAGGCCAGTTTCAGTTCAATTTAGACAAAAGTCTAGCCACAGCTCAAACCCACATAACAGTATTGGCAAGCAAATCTGTCCATGACATAGTTAAATTCTTTTTGACTTTTTTTCTTTTTTTTTATTTGATTTTGAATCCATAGCTAGGGGGATTCAGGATGAGCTACTTATGTGGCTATGTGGTTAGATCCATGGTAACCACTGCTATTGAGGACCAGCAAAATTACAAAGACATGTAGCCAGGTGATAGATGTAGGCAAGACACACATTTTAGATAACAAAATCTTTTTTCGTTTTTAAAAAATTTGGTATGTAGGCTACACATTTTTGTAACTGGAAAATGTAAAGAATCATGTAAAGCAATGATAATTAAAAATGAAAAAAATAACCATTGTTCATTTTCATATTTGTATTAATTGTAAGTGTTTGTCAAAGCCACAGTGAGCCACTGGAGATCGGCTAAAGAGCTGCATGTGGCGTCCTTTCAACAAAACTCCTCTTAAGTTGTTTCTGCTGACCTTGATAAGATATTTTTGATGAATTATCTTGAGATTCAGGAAATATTAAAATTAAAAAAACAGATAGAAGACACATTAGCATTTATTAAATGTAATACCAAAGACACCAATGCAGAGCTCTGAGTATTTAAGAAGTACTTTGTGTTTCATTCTTGACATATATAACTGTTTTGGTGTTCTCTCAGTTGATTTACCTGGTTTAGGATATCTGTGTTGTTTGAGTAGACAGCCACCTGCTGGCGGGGATGGTGAACTGAATCACTGATGGACAAGAGAACCACAAGACCGTCGTAGCTATGGTGGTGACTGAATGATTTAAGCACATCCACATAATCATGCCAGTCCTGAAAGTGACACAAAATGACAAACATTACATGTTATTAGTGTGTTAAAAAAAAGTTTTAAAATTAATGATAAACCTTTTCAATTTTTGGTTACAGCTACATAGGAAACTTTGTAAGACTCTGCCTTTTATTGCACATATGATTTAATTTAATTTAGTAAAACTAGAGTGGTTTCAAAAAAAAAAAAAAACCTTCATCTGTAGCAATGAGAGACGAAGCTGTCAAAGCACACAGAGGGGTAGAGAGACACTTTGTGATTTATTGTTTGGAAATTAACTGTTTGCTCTTAAAACAGCCACCATGCACAGATTATGGTAATTCAGTGACACGCACAGTGATTGATGGATGGAAAGTTGCATTAATTAATTGTTTTGTTTGTCAAGGGAACTTGTTTTTTCTTTCTCTCTGAAATGATTAACAGCAATGTTATGGGAACCGTAATTTGCTACGCAGGGTTACACATAAAGAGTGCAAAGTGATACTTTTGAAAACATATTTGCTTGATTAATCTGGATTTGTTGTACAACTGTTTGTTTTGTAAAGTTCTCAAAATTGTTGTTGTGCTTATTTAAGTAGAACTTTTAAACAAAAGAGATATTTAGAGTAAAACTAATAAAGGAAGTTTGACTTTCATGTGTGTGTCTGCTGCAGTCATGAAAGCATATTTCTTTTCATGTTGCCTGACGTGTCAGTCCAACGATGTTTGAGCATATGTATTTCCTTGCTGTTCAGTCAATGCGTGTGGTCCTTCTCACTGCTTAAACGTGCGTGTATGTGTATATGTATGTATTTGCATCGGACCACTGAGAGTGATTGATGAGCGCTTCTGGCTCTGTATCTGCCCAGGCTGTGTCAATATTAACCTGTGAGGATGAGGGGGCTACAATACTCCTCCCACTGTTCCTCCCTCCATCCCTCCATCCTTCTCTCGCTCCACAATATGGCTGCTGTCAGACTCAGGCCCATCAATCCTCTCACACACACACAACTGTCACTTCACTGACACTGCCATTTCTCAACACTGATATCCTGATGAGTGCAATGAAGCCTCCCAAGATTCGTTAAAACACACATATTCACTCACATGAGTACAAACACACAAGCAAAGGCACATGTAACTCGAACACATGCAGATACGCACATGAAGTCACCTGCACTCGTGTACTGTGATGGCAGTTTAGGAGCAAACATGAACTAGTGTATACACGTCAAATCTAGCAGAGCAATAAAGTCTTCATCATTTGTGGTACAATATACACAGAAATGATCAGATGATGCTACTGAAGCTACTAGCCAACTGTGTGCATATGCACTCAAAACTACACACACACACACACACACACACACGCACAGAAATAAAGTCGGAAAACGAGCAGAGTGCAAATCTCTGCGATAACACGCAGGGCGACAGTCTGTCTGCCATTTGGCTCTTAACTGAGTAAATTACTACTCATATTGCCTGCCCCTCCTCTTTCTCCCTCTGCCACCTCCAGATACACAGATTGCCTTTTCTTATAAATTATCAACATGTTAGATATAAAAACCACTTGCTAAATGTCTCCAAGAACCTTAGGATATGGACACAGAAACCTGTATTTCATTTGTTGCACTTATGGGTAGCTGATATATCACAAAGAAACCAGTTTCCTTTAAATCCTTCACTTGACTTACTTTTAATTAACTTCATAATAACATGTTTACTCAGGGCTGAAACTCACAGGGAACAATATTTTCTTATGCAGATAGTTTGAATTTTACATTTTGAAACAACAGCAAAAAAAAAAACAACCCAAAAAACATGCTGTTTAAAGTGTCTGCTTCATCATTTGTGCTACAGATGAGCTACACTAAATCAATAAGTAAGGATTACTGTCACTTAATATCAGCAAGAAAACTTGTTCAGTTCAGAAATGGCTCATGATGTTAAAATGATGTAAAGTAGCAGATAAGACCAGGCACATTTAAATAAATTGATATTTATGGGCAGTGTTGCTGCTTTTTAATCTATACTTCGCTGCAGTTCACTCAGTCATTTTGTATGCTCCTTTTCAGTTATTATTGAGTTCCAGCATAAAAGGGGAGAACTCAGTGGCACTAAACACTCAGTGGACTATAACTTAAGAAAACACAGGCAAATAGATAAAACAAAAGTGAACTAAGAAAACACTAAACAACAAATATATGCTACGGAGAAAAAGTGCTGCAAAAGGAGAACATGCAAACAAATACTGAAAACCTGAGGGTAGCACTGACTATCAGGAGGCACTACAAAGTTATGAAGATGGCTGGGACAAAGTGAAGTTACAACAGTGTGGTTGCAAAATGAGCTCAAATGGGTTGACTGTTGAAATTCTGCTTCATTCATTATTATTTCATTTAGGCTTGTATGCTGTTAACCCTGAAGCGTTTCTGCTTCTCGTTGGAGTTTTCTGTGTTTGCAGCATGATGATTATTTGTGTTTTCTCTAAATGCCGAATATATTCTTTAAAGCTGGTAAATATTTTTTATTGTGTTTCGTCTATTTGCCTGCATTACATCGAGCTCTTAAGATCGCAGAAGAAAACAGAGAGAAAGCAACAGTTAGATCTACAACTGAAGGTAAAATTATGTTTGTGATTGTGTGGAGTCAGCGTAAGCTGTTTGATCTCCTTATGTTTTACTATCGTTTTCTTTAGGGGTTTTGATTAAGACACTTTGTTGGTCTGGACGGGTTGTAAAATCTGTGACAACCCCTTTGAAAATTTTTTTTTTTTTTAATTCAAAGACATGCCTCAAACCCTAGATGTGATTTCTGCTCATTGTCACTGCTTTAACTTCTCAAAAAGTGATAAATACAGAAATAAATAGTTCAAGAGCACCTAACTGTCTATAATAGCATTTGTTGGTTAAATAAGTTTGTTTTCAAATGCTGCTTTTATTGAGTGCAACCACAATTTACATGTTTACTCACTGTTGCCATAGTTTAGCCGTGACCAATATTATGAATGGCCAAAATAGGGTCAAACCCACATTTGAAACAGCATTTTTGTGTACAAGGGATCAGTATAATCTCTATTATTATTATTTTATTTATTTATTTTGGTATGAACCTTTTTTTTTTATACCTTAAACCAAAATCTGTTTTGTTCTCCTTCACCTGTCTGCCTATTTTTTTCTGTCACACATCTTTATATCTTGCTCTCAAACTGTTTGTAGCTTCATCTGTTTCTTAGACTAGGCCCCAACACACACACACACACACACACACAAACACAGCCTCTCTCATTGGTTGTCTTTGCTCCACAGGTAGCAAGTCTTTAGCGACTGCTTGCAGTTCTCCCAACCTGCCGTCATTATGCACAATAGCCTTAGGTACAAAACTCAGGCCTCATAACTCACGCCCCGCGTGCGTAAATTCCCGTGCAAACACAGTCAAAGCAAAAACACATTTCCTGCTGTCGCCAACATCTCCGGCAAAGAATTAATCAAGCGTTCATCCATTTAGGCTCTTTGCATACCCTTTCCGTCAGAACACAAAATGCTAAGAGAGTTGCGAGTTCTTCTCAGGCGATCGTTTCGCCACCCTGATGAATCCATCAAGCGAGGTTTGATTTATACATCTGTCTGTGATCACAGCGGTACAGCTACAGTAAATGGGGTGGCAAGGAGCGAGCTGACACCACCCTGCTCAAACACACACATGCAAATGCAGGCACACATGTGCAATATATACCACTTGCCACATACACACGAATTGCTGAACTCCCTCTCTCTTACACACACACACACACACACACACACACACACACACACTCACATACTAACAGCCATTCACTCTTGTTCACACTCCGGCTCACACATGCGTACACAAGAGTATTACTGCTTATGAAGTTTTTGGAGAGACAGAGGGGAAAGGGGAGGGTGGTATGAAAGTTTGCAGAGGAAGAAACCCAAATGTCTTTCAGTCTATCTCATATGGGCCTTCTCCGCATGCTTCATTCACTCGGCTCTAAGTGCGGGGATTTGGGGGCCAAGATGCGAGCACTGAGTCTATAAATGTTTTGTTTTGTTTATTTGTTTGCCCTCAAAGCCTGAGGAAGCCACAGGGGGAGAATGAAAATGGGGAAGAGAAAGAATCAGAAGATTCTTCTTCAGTAGAGATGATGAGGAAGAAACATCAGTGTAAGATGCTGAAGATGGAGCGGAGAATGTATTGTGCAGCAGCTTTTCAAAAGGGTTTAAATAAATGCCATATTTTTGTACATGACACAAACAGTATAATGTGCACGGTAGCCAAACAAATTTACATCAAAATATGTATCTTGGAATCTTGTTGATGTGTTTATACCATGAGAGTATTATCACTATGTAAGAAGCTGCAATGTAACACTTAAACTAGTTAGAAAAAACATCAACAAATCCCAGGATACTGTAAATAGAATGCAATCTTTATGCATTCACATTTAAAACTGGAATATTTCACATGGCTACAGCAGTAATGTACTTTATGAATCCGCTCACCCGGAAAATCACTGCGGTGCAAGAAAGAAAGAAACAGAATCCCAGAGAGTAATAGAAACATAGAGGGGTGGAGGGGCGGGGCACCCTGGCTTCCTGGTCTTCAATCTTAGTCCCTGGGAGGCCCACCCTGCACCTGCTGTCTCTTAGTGCGTCTCATCAGAAAGGCATTTACTGAGTGCCGTGGCTGCGGGCCCCTTCATTAGCGAGCATAATTATTTGTGCAAGTGGCGTAGGGCAAAACTGGCCCTGCATAAACAAACAGAAGGGCCGGAGGACTGTGAACAAACAACGCATTAGAGACAATCAACGTCGCCAAAATGAAACCTAAAGCATAGCTCAGATAGAGATGGACACATACGCAAACACAATCAGATATAACAGAACAAACAAATCTACCTCAACAGCACAAAACATTTCATAAACCAAAACAGGAAAAGTAAACAACATCCAAAATAATGTTAACTCATGTGCATTATTGTATCAGCTTCCCCTCAGCTGATGTGAGCCACTGAACTGACATCTCCACCATGTTTTTGTTGTTGGTGCCTTTTAATTTTTTATTTTTAATGCAAGTATCTGAAAAAGAATGTGGCTTGTTGCGTTCTTAATACCAACACCCCACCCACGATTTCTGTGCTTCAGTTTTAGTGAGTGAAATTCTGATATTTTATTTATATGTTGGACGAACAAGCAGGTATATGTGTCCGTGTGACACATATACCATTATCTCAACATGCCACCTACTCTTCCAAATATGGTCACTTGAGCCTCCAAAAAACAACATGGCAACAGCTATAATGCTTAATTGAGGCTTCAAAACAGGAGTTAACAAAGCAGTGGGTGATAGCTCGGTGACTACGCCCATCTTTTATATACAGTCTTTGTTCAAATCGCACTGTTGTGGTTTGCAGTTGAGTGTGGAGCTGCTGTGATGAGAGGCAGCAAGTCTGAGACTATAGTTCTCTGCTGAATAACGGTGGACTGCCCTTTTCAGATGTGTTGCCGTCCCACATTAACCCTCTAAGGGTAAGCTGTCATCGATGATGACCCCCAACCCTGACTCTAACCCTAGGCAATCAGAATATGTAATCTTTGGTTTTATTAAATTGTTCTCCCAAGTCTTGGCAATCAGGGAACAAAAAATAAATAAATAAATAATTTCCCCCTTGCAAAAAACTCAATTTTGTCTTTCTCCAAAAATACAGGGTTAGGGTTATCACCTATGATGACTTAGACCTCAGAGGGTTAAGGCCTTGCTCATAAGTTAAGGTAAAATGGAGTGAGTGAAACATAGAACTAAACCTTGGTTCCAACTCTTACCCACGGTTATCAGTAAGATGAGACCGAGAACATGAGCAGGGTTGTAGGGTTGGTTGGGTTAAGGAGCTCAAACATCTGGAGGGAGTACAGAGCAGAAAAAGTTCTGGCTAAAAGATGTTGGTTTCTTTGGAGGTTTTCCTGCAGACCCTGGAGTTGATGCTGAAGATACACAGTGTACAGACTAACTTAACCTTCTACCACTGCAACCCGGCTGCAGATAAGTGGCAGAAAATGGATGGATGGAGACACTGAGATCAACACAACAACAAACACACACACATGCAGTTGGAGTGGTCACACTCACACAGAGCAAAAGATGAATGATTCTGTTTACCACACAGAGAAAAACAAATATCATTAAAAATGATTATTGTGTCTTGGTGTAACACTAAATTACTGAACTAAAATGTAAACTTTTCCTGATTCTCAGAGAAGAGGAAACAGCTTGAAAAAATAAGGCAAGGAACTCTAAAACACATTGTAATTCTTAGATATCCATATTAACATATGAAAAACAAAACAAAAAACACCCCACATTATTCGTATATTCTCTGAGCGTGTGTACGTCTGTGTGTGGCTGTGGGCTCCTGTCCTTCCCACAGTTCATCAACTCCACAGCATGACAACTCTTCATCTGACCGAAGCTTCATCTGCCAGCGCTAATTTCTTAGCTGTGAAAAGCTCAAACACACACACTCACTGGCATAAATGTGTGAATGATGTGTCTTTAGTGTTTTTTCTGTTCATCAGTTTGAGGTCAGTGTAAGTGTTACACAAAACTTTTCAAATGATCAAGGTGATGATGCACAACAACTAAGTGCCCTTGAGCAACGCACTTGACCCCTATGGTGCTGCAGTGCTGTGGTGCTTCTTCTACTAGCTGATACAATGCAACTACCACAGAGCATGGAAGCTGTAATAGATGCAATCACAGCATCTCATAAGAAATTCACATAGCAAAGACTCCTTTATAATCCTAACAACAATTTTGGTAGTCTGGGCTCAGAGTCACTTTATGTTGTATGCTGACTCAAATATTAATGCTCACCTACTGAAAAGATGGAACATCTAGCTACATTTTGAAAGAAGTGAGTGACTTCATTACAGATTGATGTGATGCATCTGGATCATATCAGATTTTATATTGGCCCACAAATACCATGAGAGGGGGTAATGGACACAATATGCTTTTTTAAATTGAGGTAAATGGTTCCCATTAGAAATTAGCAAGGGTTTTGCAACCTCCTTTGCTATAGACTGCAGACCCCACTTTGAGAATCACTGTCTTATGTGGGATTTATAGACCTGCGTTGGTGTTCATTTGTGTAGCTCTTTGGCTGCATAGCGGGAAAGATTGTGGGAATTCAACCAACGCAGAGGCTACACAGCATGCAGTCCTCCAAAAACCCTACAGAGTGCAACGTGACGGCATTTATACATCGGCCAATATTAGCTATTTGCCAGTCTATCAGTATCAGCATTTTAAATGGCCAATAAATGAAAATTATAAAACTAATGAAGAAACGGGAGAAACACCCTTCAAACATGTTATGAGTGTTGATGTTGCATGGTCTGTCCACCAGAGGGCACTCTGCAACTTCCCTGTTAGCAACATGTGTTTGAAACGCCACAAACACAACAACCGAGCAGAGTGGGGCAGAGCGTAAAAGAGTAATCCACGACTCGTTGGGACAAAAAAACTAAATTATTTTTAACCAACACTGTCATATTATCTTAGTAAGGACTCGTAAATAACTACACATAACAAATGTTAGGGAAATCTGTTTATGTTTTGTATGGCAGAAAGAAAAAATATCAGTCGATATGTCAGATTTTTAAACCAAATATCTGTAACGACCTTTATTGGTCAGGCTCTAGTTTATACTATAGGTAGAACACTGATTGGTTGAAAAGTTGGCTTGAAAAGTAAAAGGAACGACAGTGGAGTTCAGCATGAAGAGGAAGAGGCACAAAAAACACCAAATATCATTAAAAAAAGCATGAGAAGCACAGACAATGGCTGCAGTGGACAGTTTCCATTGTTTTTAACACTTGGTTTCACTTTACTGTTTTTTTTATCTGATGTGACTTCCGTTTTCTCCGTGGCAGGGGCTAAGCTAAAGGACCAACAAAAACACAAACATAAACAAGAGTAGCCCAGATTACCACTTGTTTCACATTTTTGACACTGACCACTAGTGACAGTAGACAGCCACATCATGGAGTCATGGGTCTTCAAAGATTTGTATAGCACCAACTGACTACCAGCGCAGCACCATGATTGGCGCTTTACAGGATTTAGAAAGCCGGCTTTTAACGTTACAGTCGTAATAAAAGGCTTGAACTACTCAAACGATAAAAACAAGCACAATATTTGGAGCTTAACATCAAAAGACAGTCGCTCTCATACAGAAAACTAACTCTTATGGCTATCTTACGGAGAAATGGCACACTGAATACGACAATATTTACAATACACAGTGAGACTGTGCTGTGACAATTACATGTAAAGCTGCTTGTATAAGGTGAATTACAAAGACACATTACCTCACAGAAAAATTCATATAATTGCTGCTCTTGTGCAGCAGCAGCAGTATTTTATGCTTCTGTAGCCAAACACAGTAACATTGTTTGAGAAACCGACAGAAATATTTGCCTTTGCAGTTTCAACTGTAGTAACTCTGAAGGAAGGAAACTCATTTCATTTGCACTTTTCTGTTCCCGTAATAGAGGAGCACCCAGACTGACTAATGTATGTTTGTACAGTATACAAAAATACATTAGTCAGGATATACAATGTGTCCATATCGTTACACCACACACCACAAGCTTTTTCTTCTGCTAACTAGGCAATCATAGCCAGCTTTTTTTTTTCAACCAAAAATCTAACTCTGTCCTCTTTAACTATCCAACACACACACACACATACACAGAGAACACTTTGACAAACACATATCACATAAACCATTAAAGACTAATTGAATCTAATTTATTTAGTTTTCTGGAAAGAATCATTTAAGGCAGAACTTCCCTAAGCCCCCCTCAATAAATGACTCTCATACCGTTTTACTCTCTTTTCAAACACAATTAAAAAATAATATATAAATATATACACACTGCAAATGACATGCATATAAGGAGTTCATTTTGGAGCCCGATCTCAGGTCATTAGTAACCCACCATGACGCTGTGGAGTTGGGGTCCGCTGGCGACACACAGGCCCCTGGCCATTTATTCTATATTAAGTCTTTAATGGGCCCTCTCTCTCTCTCTGTCTCTCTCTCTCTGTCTCTCTCTCTCTCCCTCCTGACACACAGCATGCAGGCACAGCGCTGGTAAAATATGCACAGAAAGTCCGGTGCGCACACACAGACAAAGCCATTCAAATGAATGGTTATTTATTCGCTAAACGAGGATCTGGGTGTTTAATGTTCCTTGGACGTTAGGTAGTTTTCTGGGGGAGGCAGAGCCATACCCCTACGGCTACAGACATCATTTATTTTACACATAGCCTAATACTGCACGCTAGGCAGCCGCTGAGAAAAATGGGCTTTGGAAGTGAGAAGGAGATATAAAAGAAATAATGAATGATTTTTTTTTGGGGGGGGGGGGGGGGGGTTTGGGGGGGGGGGGGGGGG
>VUQI01030287.1:0-16363 GCA_015106735.1 Paratilapia polleni | reverse complement strand
CCACCAAACCCCCCCAGAACACAGACTGGGCTAGTCAGGGCTCCCTGTGTAGCCAGCAGATATTGTTGCTATTGCTAGTTACCCTGGTCATTGTCTGCGATTGCAGATAAATTTTAAAAACTTAATAAAAACCTAAATAGCTGTCAGGTGATAGAGGACAGTTAACTGACACATTTTGGCAACTGAAATCTCTCTTTTGTTTGCACAGTTTCCACAAAATACAGAAGAGAGACAGAAGAAGAGAATTTGACCTTTTGTTAATGATGTTGAGACGCATGTCTTTTATGTAGAGCTACAATATGGGATTTGAGATCTTTGAGGTTTCCTGAGTGAAAAGGTTGGATCATACAGTTCATTATCCAAAGCCACATTATATGAACATATTTCCACAGATACAGTCGTCATGTTTTACATTCTGACTGAAGCAAGAAAAAAACATGCCTGTTAAATTAAAGATGTTGCTGCTGCCCAATTAGAGTAAAATCTACTTTTATGCCAGGAGTCAGATGAGAAGATTAACATTACTTGCATGTTTATTAAGTATGAAGCTACAGACTGAAAAAAGGAGTCTAACCTGACTCAATGCAAAGATGCAATAAATAAATAAATAAATAAAAAATCAGCCTACCAGCACCTGCAAATCTCTTTTATTCTGTACACAACCAGAAAGGTAACAAGGTCTAGTTAAAGTTTATGAAGGGTTACAAGCTGGAAATATACCTCTTGGATTATGGTGGAAATTTTAGACTGAACACACACAATCAATCAAATCTTCCTGAATATGTGAGCAGATGCAGAAACTATCAAGTAGGTCTAACCAGTTCTAAGGGGGAAACTGATATTGTAGTGTATAAACCTAGGTTAAGAAGTTCAATCAAAGTGCTTTTTTTACATTTGTCAACTTTAGGATTGTTATTTAGATATACTTATGTGCTTTAACACCTCCTGTGTCTTATTTCAGTAGCTAAACAGGCTTTTTCTGACTTAGATTTGAGCTCACAACCTTCTTCTTGAAAGGCATTGACATCACCTCAGCACCATCAATCAATATGTTATAAACGTGGTGCATGTGTGGCACATAAACACATGTCTAAGTCTATACATACACAGTGGTCTTAGTTACCATGGTAATTCTACAAACTGCTAAGTTTTCTTAGGATTTTTAGTGAATTTTGCAATCGACTTATAAACCTGATGTTCTGGGTAAGCTCAGCATATTTCTACAATATTTGCTCACTCAGTTTAAATACTTTTAGAATAACAGTTTTTGGACTTAGATTCTACAGTGCATTGTTTTCAATGTTTTTGTAGTTCAGGAAAAATAAGCTGTGTCATCCTACTAGTATCAGTTGGAGTTACAGTGACCTGAAATGTGAATTAGTGGTTTACACAGAACCATCCTGCTGAGCTCACCGGCACTGCAGGGTCAGCAGGAGAGTGTCCGGTGGCATCTTCGGCTTCATACTTGTAGTAGTCCAGCGGAGCACAGAAATACCCGGGCTGCACATCAGAGCACTGACGACCAACTAGATGCAGCCTGCAGTCACACTGGCCGGTTTCCATCACGCACCTTAAGTAACAGACAGAACAATGTGTAGGTGCCTGTTTTTTGCATCTAAATAAAATACTCGCAATTTACAAGAAACTTTGTTCTCAAAAGAAGAACATGGAAAATACGGAACATTTTTACCTGTTGTTGAAGGCTCCACCGAAGTCACAGTCACAAGGTCTGCAGCCTGCCAGGTCATTACTGAGCCCCCAGTATTCAGGCTACAGGGATGAAAATAAATCTCAAAATTACACTGTACACTGACGTGTTTTTTTTTTTTACTCCAGTGTGTCTAAAGTTCTTTTACAGTGTATGGAGTTGCTGCTACGTAATACTGTATGTTCCTTTATCTGTGCCTTTAGACTTGGCTGATGAAAAACAGCCCCACTTCAAACCTTGGTTTAACAGTGTGACAGGATCACACTGTCCAGGGCCCTCATTTTTAACAACTGCATAACCATAAGACGAGGCTTGAAAGAGTCATATGACAACCCCCACACAAAAGTTGGGATCTATAAAAACAAACTGTGCACCTGTATGAACATTTTAGAGACGAATCAGGAGATGTAGACAATGAGGTTGGGGAATATAAAATTTAAATGTGAGGAATGATTATACACCTTCACTCACACATTTACTTTGAGATCTGCTTCATCATCAACATTCAAAGGAGCAGATCTGTTTCTAACAGTGCTAGTGATCCATAACTAATTACTAGGGACCTTTCAATTGTAAAGGTATAATAAGGCAACTTTCAAATTAAATTCCACTCAGTATTTCATTGGCATACACACTGTCCTCTCCAGTCACCTCACTGAGCAGAAACTAGGTGAGGTGTCTGGAGTCTTCACCGCCTACAAATATGGATGTTTAAATTCACAGCCAGGAAATGAAGACAGTTTCAGCTCATTGCACTACATGCCCTGATCATTATGCAGGCCATGTTTACCATAATAACGGTGAGAAAATAGTGCTCCTCTGCGGAAGCTGTATTTTTAAACAATATCCCAGTGTGTGGTATATCACTGATTGATGCAATCATGGTGGCAAGTTTTGAATCAGTCAGATTGCTGTAAACATCATACACAGGGTTTGAAAAATGAGGCCCCATTAGTTATAAAATATTGAAAACACCTCTCAGTGCATTATTTAAAGATCTTCAGTTGCAGCTCCCTCTCTTTGTTCTAGGACTCCACTGGAATAGTTTTCTACATACATCGAGCAACCTTGGACATGAGCTTAGGATATTAAAACCCAAGCAGCAGAAGATTTTAAAAGGAGAACCACCATTACTAACCAGACACTCGTTACAGTAGCGACCTGTGACATATCTTTTGCAGGAGCAGTCCCCACTTATCTGATCGCAAGGGGCTCCCATCATAATGATGCCACGAGGGTCACAGTTGCAAGCTGATGAAGAAACACACACATATAGAGAATATGATAACAACTTCAGAAATCCGTTTTCATTCCTGTTCAAACGTGACGTGCTTTGGTGGTAGATGAACACATACGTTGGCAACCCAGCAGGTCATTCTGACTGAGTCCATAATAACCTTCCTTGCAGTCATCGCACCGATTGCCTTTCACGTTGGCTTTGCAGCGACACTGTCCTGCAATCATCCCCATTTCAAAGTCAGTGTGGCTGTCACACACTCCTCCCTCCAACGATCCCACTGGGTCACAGTCACAAGCTTGAAGCAAAAAAATTGATGGTTATTGTAAGTATAGAGTGAAAGAAATGACAAGACAGGAAATGTTTCAGGGAAAAATCACATTTTTACACTCAATACTAGACTCCTGCAGTACCAATGGTGAGAATACAGCATCATGCCTGGAAGGAAAATAAGACTCACCAACACAAACCTGTGGGTCCCTGATATCCCTGTTAGGGTGTTGGTAGTAGAAAGGTTTACACATCTCACAGTTGCGTCCCATAGTGTTGTGCAGACAGTCATCGCAAACTCCTCCACTAACATTGCCTGTTGCCAAATACACTGCCATGTCAAAGTGGCATTGGTTTGAGTGGCCGTTACAGTTACACTCTGCAGAAACAGGCAAACAAAACACAAAAGAAGAACAAATGAAGATTACTTGGAGGAACATGAATAACATCTTGACTATGTCACTATGTTTTGGGTGTCATCTCCAATAACACTGTAAAAACCAAATCACATCACATTAGCTCCTTCCATCTTCTTTAAAGAGGACCTAAAATGCTAATTTCCAGCTTCATACTTTCATTCTGGGACACTAGACCAGCTTTCCATCCTAGAATTCTACTTGCATTCCATTTCCTTCAAGAGCCGAAAGAGTAGAAAAACAAATTTCAAAACCATAGAGAGAACATTTCAGCTACAAATAGGGAGCAGTTTAAAATGAATAACACTTCTATCTGAATTTTGAAACAGTGTGTCCCACCTCTGCAGGCGCGAGGGTTCTCTGCCTCTGCCGGTCTCCATGGCAGGTCGTGGTGGAAATTTTGGCAGCGCTCGCAGTTCAGGCCTTCTGTGTTATGTTTGCATACACAGCGACCGTGGATCTGAATGCAGCAAAATGAAAGGTGAAAAGCTTAACATAGGCATTATAAATGAGAATGGCATGACAATATTTACTGAACAAATATGCTGCAAATGTGTGGAGTTTTCTGTTGTTGATTCTGAATTCATGCAACAAGATAAATTTCTCTTTAGTCTCACAGAGCATGTGGTGATAATTAAAGATTCCACGAGGTTTTGGCAGTATAATCCAGTAACTCACCATGCCGTTCTCCCGGGTGTGGACCCCTGGCACTGGGGCACACTCTGAGGCATGTCCGTAACAGAAGCAGCTTCCTCTCACCACCAGCTCATAGATGGCATAGTAATATTTCTGCAGGACATCAGCGCGTGGGTGCAGCAGGTCGTCTCCCAGAGTATTGAGCTTTGTGAAGTTAATGCGCAGGTTGGTGATGCGCAAAAGTTCTGTAAAACAGAAAGAGAAGTCAATAGGAATTGCATGATATGACCTTTAATGACAAAGCTCATTACTATGCAAACATTTTTTTGTCTTGACTGACAAATATATGGTTGATATAATATAAACATTACAAAAACAACATGTTTATAATGTTTTGTCATGTTACTCCAACTTTTATTACCAAAATGCCAAAAGTTAACATTTTCTTTTCTGCCTTAACTGTCAATATGATGAGACGGTAAGGATTAGAAATTTGAAGATTTATGATGAACTGTGATAAAAAATAAGAGGAATTTATAACGTAGCGTGCATACCTACTTACATACTTATACCTGGCATTAACATGTAGTTTATACCTGAATGCATTATCTGAATAATGATATCCAATCCACAGGTCTTTATATTTACAAATGGATTCTCGACTGCGCCTACTACTTGATTCAATTTTGAAATGCAAATTAGATAAGTGGTGCTGGCTAACATGTCGACAACATGGTTTCCATTTTTTTCTTTAACCAGGAAGTGAAATTCATGAGTATAAGACTCTCTTCTGTGAGAGTGTCCTTGGCCAAGATATAGAGCATTAATCTAGCATGTTTTTCCAAAGAATGGGGGAGACCATGCAATCAGATGGTTCAAACCATTGACCCATTTTGCTGTAAGGTAAAAGTGTTGATTACTGAGCCAAAATGCTGCCAAAGAATGAAAACGGTATGAAATATTTTGGTATGACTTCCAGGGTGAATGACATGTTCCTCGAAACAGTGTACCACAGCGGGCAAATGGCTATAAGGTACATTTCCTCTCATTTGGTGGATGTGTTAGAAGTGTTACCTAAACAGCAGCAACGTGTATTATAAGGGCTATACGCACAATGAATATGCTGCCATAGGGGCAACCCTTCAGTAACAGAACAGGGTGTTCAGCGTGCCACTGTTGCCACCTTTAGTTGCCTTTTGTCTGGGCTGAATGCAGCCCTGATGAGTTAACAGGAAGAAATGAAGTTTGATGACCTTTCTACTTGCTTTCTTAAGAAGTCAGCGCCGCAACATAGACTGCATTTGCACCCAGTTAAGATCCCATCAAAGTCAAAGTGTGACCACCTCCAAATATTGTTGTGCTGATGTAATTCCAATCCGACTGCAATGCCTTCTGTGAGAATTAACATGCATTTTCACTTATCCAGATGACTCAGACGAGCCTAAATTGGATGTCAGAGATGGGAAACCTTAAGCTTTTATGTGCAGCAGGAGTTTGTCAAAATACAAATTAAATTTCTGTATCTCAGGGGTATAAGGTTTGGCTTTTTCTGTACAAAATTCCTCATCCACCCAGTCTTTCCATAGAGAGAATAAGATAATATCAAGGTGAACATTGTAAGAAGCACAAATGCTGTACACCTAGTGTGTTTATATATGCAGTGCAGGAATAAAACAGACCTTGAATATCTAAGCTGTAGGGGTCTTTCACAGGAATGGCAGGATCCAGAACTTTAAAAATGACCTTGAACACAGAAGAAATGTTTTCAGACAGAAAAATACAGATACTTTCCATCAGACTGTGGGATTACAGAATATTCTATCCACCTAAAACAGATGCTGAATAAAAATTCGCAAAAAATGAAAAATACGCAATGATAGAGCCAAAATTAAAAAAAATAAATAAATAATCAACTTCACTTAATAAATTGATTGACCTCACATTTCCCTTACTATCTTCAAACTGCACTTTATAAAGTTTTTAGTTACTCAAAGTACTTAACTTTTTTAAATGCCCTGTGTAATTTTTCTGTAAACACACAAAAGCTATGCTTATATTCACTGTCAACATCAGTGAAGTCTAACCAATGTGAGTGCATTTCCAAAACGCACATTTCCAAAAACACAATTTTATGTAATGATTTCCATGGATGCAGCTAGTTTACATGTGTACAGTTCCTGTGTTTGTTTCACAGAAAATAGTGCATATAATAAACCAGTGTTACTGTTTTCTGTTTCTTAAGTTCTGTTCGTAAGTTACTGGTAAAGTAAACCAAGCATGTAACTACAGAGGCTGGCTTTTATTGTGAATTGATCACAGAAAGCAAGAGCAACACAAACAATATGACAAAAATGGGCATTTTTCAATGGAGGACTTCTAAATATTTGCACGAAAAAAAAAAATCAACGACCTGCTGTTAGATGAAGAGGTGCAATCTGCAGACATGCCACGCTTCAGCTAGATTACCCTCTCCCTTACCAGGTCCTGGTATTGTGTGGAAAATTACATGAGCCATGTTCAGATGAAATCAGATCGCAGTTGCTCATGGCATGAAAAACGTGATTCCTGACAGACTTCTTCATTTAAACAATGCGAGTTTGTTTGGCTGCACTGTAAAGTGATATTCCCATTTTTTTTTTTTTTTTGTATTTAGGGAAACCGGGTTAGAAAACGGGTTAGAAATAGCCCACAATAAACGTGTCATGTACTCTGCTTTGTTGAACACTGCATATTGCTAAGCTGTTCTAAAAATCATTCTGAATCATATATAAGAATATAAGAAAACTTTGTCTTTTACATAAAATTTTTACTACAGATATGCATATACTTCAGTGGGCTTAACTGTATAAGATGCAGAAAGGGTAACACAGTGGAAATGTACTGAACTTTTTCTGTAACATGCCTCTTTTCTAATACAGGTATCTCTTTAACTTTTTACCTCTCCATTAGTGGAGGGTTCGATGTCAGAGTAGCGTTCCTCGCAGATGATGTCATTGATGTGGTGCAAACCATTGGCGGGGATGCCAGGGAAGGTTCTGGTACAGTTTGAGGCAAAGTAGCGGTAAGGACGCCATGTGCGGCCAAAGTCAGCTGAACGCTCGATGATCATAGCTGCAGGTCGGAAAGTCTGAAGAGATAAAGTAAGAAAGATTTATCTGAACCTTTTGTTTGCTATGCTAAAAGATAAAGGATTTATGCCTGATGGAATGCAGCCACCATATTTCCAGGTGTACATAACAAACACACACCTGAAGAATTATGCCCCTTGGCATGCTTAAGCACATACAATATTGTATTTCCAACAGAGGTATATGAACACATACAGGTACCCACACAAAGAACAAAGTTTGTGTACCCTGAACTTCATGATGAGATGTGTGAAGTGGAATTCAGCCTCCAGGTTCAGTCTGATGCTGACACTCTCCTGCCCTGTGGAGGAAACAACTGTTGATGAATGTCAAATGACTGTTGGAGACCTTTACCTGCCTTCTTTGCAGTTTTGTCTTGTTCAGCAAATATCAACATCCCACTGTAACTCCGACAAGAACATGGATTTAGCAACAGCATGAATTTTTGTATGAAGGACGTTTTCCGCTCTTATCATTTTACAGCAACAGCAGCATTCAGGTGTAAGCGTAAGCCCTATTCACATGGGATTAACATCACCTGGAGACTTCATCTGATTTAGAAATCCTTCACATTTGTTTTTTGTGTCATGCATTAACATGGGCTAAGCAAAGTCTGTACTTTGTATGAACCTAGTGACATCTGTGGGTACTAACTACAGACTTAAAGGGGACCCATTATGCTCATTTTTCAGCTCCATATTTGCATTACAGGACTCTACTACAGCAGCTTTGCATGATTCACAGTTAAAAATAATCCTTATTTATTTTGCTGCCATGTTTGTTATTGTCATTCTCATCTTCCTTCTAGATTTTGCTCTTTCTGTAAATGGGTCCACGTGCTGTTTAGAAACAAAAGCATCCTGAAGTTGCACTCAAAATGTTGTCCAAATTTTCTTTTAGAATTATAAACACCCTTCATATCACCAGGATGTTGATTTCAACAGTACTAATATTAGCATGTTTGTTGAAAAACAGCGCATAATTTTTCTTTACAAGTTACAGATACATAACATTCACACAGGGGTAAGATCACAGACAACCTGCACAAATTATTACACATCACTAGAGGTCCCCAGCTAATACTAGTCCCATGTGCACAAAGCATCACGGTGTAACTCTCAGAAACACAACAAGAAGAACAAACATATACCTCACACAGACATATTGTATATAAATATATGAGGAAGGAAGCAATCAGCACAACGAACACATTGATCATGTTCTTTTGTATTGTTACAGAGTGAACACACACACACACCGTTGACAGACTGCCACCAGGTGTTTTCTCCACTGCTGTCCGTGAAGTACATCACATTTTCAATTCGGTGGCTGTGTTTGTTGTACAGGTTGTTGTAGGGATGCTGGGAGTTACACACAAAACACTTTTCGGATTCCTGGGGAGGCAGAAAACAAGTTGTTTTTTCTTAATGAATAACTAAAATTTTAAGTTATACAAAAAAATGCTCAAGTATTAAAATAAAAAGTAAGCATGTTTTCTTTTTCTTAATTTTATTACCGACATTTTTACCAAATAATGACATTTCAGGAGAATCACTTAAAGCAGCTTGTTGTAATAGTACAGCGTTTGTCCGCCACTTGTGTTTCAGCTCTTTCCTGAGATTAGGACTTAAATTTGTCGCTCCCTATTAATGTGGGTTATGTAGCCTTGTGCTCGCAGTTCAGGGGCACCATGGTTTTGGTTCTAGAGAAGAAACTGCACTGGGGATTGAAAGACTGAAAAAGGAAAAACTGTCAGAGTGAGGAAAAAAAGCAGTGATTAAAACAGGAGGAGGGAGAGGGGAGATGCAGACAAGTTGAAGAAAGAGAGAAGGGCATGTATACAAGTGCCCTCTTTATCTTTGTAGCACATTCTAGTTAAGTGTGCCTAGGAAACAAGCTTGACCAGCTGCAGGAGCATACCAGCTTGCTGTTACGGTACTAAGTGCACAAACATGAAAATGGAGCCCTTTACACCGAGCCCCAGGTGGTCTGATTCTCATCTGACTGCAGAGGTGTTGTGGAGTGTCCTCTCACTTTTCAATCAAATTAAGATGTAAAAGGACATCTTTTCAACAACCTAAAACAAATCTTAACGTTGATTAAATGTCTAGCAAAGTGGTGATTTCAACATCTTTTCAAGTTTTTGCTGGGTGGACTGGAGTCAGCAGCCAGCTCTGTAAGGCTGCACTTTAGCACAGCATAGCTTTAATTTCAGTGCTTAATGACAGCATGCCAACATGCTCACGGCGACAATGGCAACATGCTGATTTGCAAGCATATTATTTACTGTGTTTATCACTGGTTAGTGATAAACATAAAGTGTTGAGTGTTTCAGATATATTTTGTCATAGAGAAATATGCTAAAAAAACAAAACAAAAACAAAGGTAAGGGGGAGATGTGGAGGGTAAAAAGAGCTCCATTTGAGAGGAGGCCATAAAGAGGGGAGCAGGTAGAGGGAAAGAGGGTAAACCAGGGAGATGAGGGTAAGTTGGTAAGAGAAACAGTAGATTCCAGGGCTTCTAAATTAGGTTGTTGTCAAGGGTGATTAAGCTGCTAACAACAGCATGGCTGTTAATGAGATTCGACTGAGAGCTGAAAAGAAAGCATGCTGGAAATAGTGTGCATGTGGATGTAATGTGGATGTGCGTGACCGTATTCACATTCATCCACGTGCACACTATTTCCAGCATGCTGGATGTGTATGTGTGCACATGAAAAGGAGTTTCATGTGAAGGTTTTTAGAATATTAAAAAAATAATAATAAAGGCTGTTACATGTAGAAAATAAGCACAAAATATGATATCATACAACCTTCAAACTGGCTAGAACCAGAACAGAAAGCATTTCCAGGAAGCATGGAAATGTTATGGTTTGGGGGAGTCTCTGTGATGGTACAGTCGGAGATTTGTACAGGATAACTGGATCTTAAACAAGAAGGCTATCACTCCATTTTGTAACACCATGCCATACCCTGTGAACAACACTCCAACCTATGCAACTATTTAGAGAAGAAGCAGGAAGCTGGTATTCTGTCTATAACAGAGTGGCCAGTGCAGTCACCGCATGTCAACCCTACTGAGCTGTTGTGTGAGCAGCCTGACTGTATATGTAAGACGTGCCCATTAAACCAATCCAACTACTTGGGGGCACTTCTAAAAGCATGGGGTGAAATTTCTCCAGATTACATCAACAAGCTGACAGCTGAATACCAAAGATCGGCAAGGATGTGATTAGTGCAAATGACGACTATTTCACAAAAACAACGTTTGAAAGTCAAACTTATTGCGTCAAGTAAGCACAATTAATAATTTCTAACCTTGTCTATTTCACTATATTTCTGATTCACTTTGCAACACCAAAAGCATTACCTTTCATGAAAAACATGACATTTTGTGGGTTGCTATGTGAGAACAATAACAGTCTGAATCCTATTCCTCTTCTAGTTCAAGAACACTTTAAAGCTGCAGTTGGTGATCCCCCCTCTCTGTTCTGAGCTCCTATTTATCTGCAATTAGTCAACCCTGGTCAGCTCACTTAGAAGGCTTTCTGATCCAACAATGCACTCATGGAAGTTTAATGCTGATTTGAAACACTACAATGCAGGCTTTATAAAAAAAAAGTTAACCACCACCTCCTTTTTACCTCAGCACCACGCCTGAACTTTTTCCTGCACACAGTTTTCTCTGTCTTTGATTTCCTTTATTTGCCATTCCCTGCTTTTCTGTCTCCTTCTAGACCTTTTTTTCTTGTCAATTTCTTTAAGTCTTAAGGCCAAACTAGGGCACTTTTAAAGGTCTTTAACACAACTGGCTTGAGTGCAGCTCCTAAATGCACTATCTCCAGTGACACAAGGTGGAAACTGTGCATGTCAGCTATGTAATCCGATCTCACAAGGAACAAAAACACCACCTACATCAGAACCTACATCAAACATGAGTGACTGATGAAAGTCTAAACAACATATTCTTCCTATTACTGTAGAAGAAGGCGGTCTTGCTCAGCTGGAAGTTGACAGTGGTGAATATTCCTGCCCTGAGGCAAAGGAAGAGCAGGCACATACATGCAGCCACACAGAAATGCATGAATGCAGGAGGCGTGAATGACAACAGCACAGTGAACATGCTGGGAGACGTATCATTGTAGGGGAAGACAAAAAAACAACAGTTACACATTGTAGAGGTGAAGACTATAACATCATTTTGGCCCCAATAACACAGCTGGGAAAAGCAGCTACAATCTGTAGCCGCAACTGCATCTGCATCTGTTTAGTTCACAAAAACATCCTCATCATATATGTGTGTATTAGTATAGCTGCACACAAAACATCCAAAAAAGAGATGCAGGGAGAGAGAGAAACAGAGAGAGTATATGTAAAGAAGGTGTGGCTGACTTGTGCATCTAGCATTGGTGGACATTGCTCATGGAAACAAGGCTACAAACAAACGGACGGATGAACAATTGAAAATGGAGTAGTGCAGGGTGAAGGATGAAGATAGATGAATGTGTTAAAAAGAGAACAGACCATCTAATTTGTTTTTGCACTATACAGGCTTCCACGTATTGTGAGGGGAATGAAAATGTGATGAGGGGTGGTGAAGTGAGAGAGTCCAGCAGAGTGCATATGACCAGCTTTTACAAGCAGTGAGAAAGCAACTGTGTAAATTCACTTAAAGGAAGAAAATAAATGGTCTGTCATTGTACGAATCTACAATCATAATCAGAAGCTATTGCCAGTTGCTTCCATTTTATGCTCAGAATGAATCCTGATGCTTAAATATGAAGGTGAAAATTATGCTCTTTGTATTTCCCCTTTACACTACACATTTAAGGGCTTGTGTGTGTGTGTGAGTGTGTGTGTGTGGGACTGACCTGCAGATGGCTGACAATACAGTAGCGCTCTGGTCCATTAAGGCCGCAAGTGGAGGTGGCAGTTAGGTTGACAGCCCGTCCAATCAAGAGGTTTCCTGTTGCGGGGTAACAGCTTCCCTCAGTGCAACCATGAGGGCTTGATGGGAGCTGTTGTCCAAACACACATACAGCTGAACATGGAGGGGTAGTTGACAGAAACAGAAAATAGAATGATTAATTAATAATTAACACAGCCAACCTCACAACAAGTATGTTTGCACTAATTTAGATGTTTCTGTTTTAATAAAAAAATACACTTTTTTTCAAGGATTTTCAGCTTAATAAGAATCAACTCTCTAACAGGTGCCCCAAAATCCAGCTGGACATGGGTAGGTATCCAACAGAAATTTACTTCTTTACTTCCAAGTAAACTTCTATTTTGAATTATATATTGACAATTTATTATTATTTTTAATGCTTTATTTTCAGTACTACACTAGCAATAGAACAGGACACAATAGGACAAGACAGGAACAAATAATGCATTAAAAGAAACAAAAAACAAAAACGAGGTGGTTAAGACATTAGAACAGGGGGATAATGGGGAAGCTGAGTGTATGTGATGTGCAGTGTGTGACAGGAGGTGCTACGAGATATATTGGCAAATTAGACCTTTGCTGATCTTGCTATAGGAAGCCATGTTGGGAACTTAGACTGTTAGGTGGTTTTTGGAACCAGAAGTTGCCAAGTTATTAACTAATGCTAGCATGTTTCTAGAATTTCACTCAACAAAACCAAAGCAAGGGTGGCACATTGGTGCAGTGATTAGCACTGTCGCCTCATAGCAAGAAGGTCCTGGGTTTGACTCCAGTCTGGGGGCTTTCTACGTCCCACCCTGTGTCTGTGTGGGTTCTCTCCGGGTATGCCGGCTTCCTTCCACGGTCCAAAGTCTGACTCTCTGTGCTGGCCATGTGACAGCCTGGCAACCTGTTCAGATTGTACCCCGCCTCTCACCCTATGACAGCTGGGATAGGCTTCAGCCACCACCCTTGACCCTGAATAGGATAAGCGGAATAAAATGGATGGATGAATAGATGGATAGATCCCACTGTACAGTTTTTATGCAGTGGAAAAACTATCCAAACTATCCAAGAATAAAACATTTTCTTACCAGGCTGTAAACATGATTTTTAATGCTGTAAAGCTGGGCATTTTAATGTGACACTTTTAGATGCAGCCTCAAGTAGCAATTCAAGAAACTGTAGTTTGTGGCTGTTCTGCATTGACCTTTTCAGCCCCAGGGGTTGCTGTTCACAACCAACTGCACTGTATATGGTGCTCACTGTATATGCTGATAACAGTTCTTTAGTAACATAAATGAAGTAATCAGTTTATAATCAATTTTAATTTATCAGTTCCATCTGATTTGTGTATTTGAGTGGGTTCCATTACGCACAAAACATCCACAGTGGGTTTTTTTTGTTAAGTCTTCTTAGTGATTCCTAGTATATTTATGTCACACTTTTACAAGTATGATAATCAAAAACCATGCCTTCCACATCTGATGAAAAAATGCGAGGCTCCGTGCTGTACTCTGAGACATACAGGATGAGAGATATCTGAAATCTTTCGTCCTGTTGATCTAAAGAAAACAACGAAGAAGCAACATGTTGAGGCATGATGTGAAAGACATGGATGGTTAAAGATGGAATCAAAAGCATCCTCTCTACTGTGACTGCCAGTCACATGGCACTATTAGGAACACCTGTCCACCTACTTATTCAAGCAATTATCCAATCAGGAGTGGCAGTGGTCCAAATGCATAAAATCATAAGACTACAGATCAGGAGTTTCTTTCCGTGTTCATATCAATCATTAGTAGCACTGTCATGATTGATAGCTTCACATCATTAATAGACTGAAGGTTTGTAAGCTAGACAGTGCATGACACTCTAAAATGCTTTGAGTTAGTTGTGTGCAAAGCATGATTGGGCAAGCCAAGTGAGGACACGCTCAAGCCTCACTTAACATTATGAAGGCACTTGAAGACTGAGAAAGTTGAACATTCCATCACAAGAAGACCTTGGAACATTGCCAGATCATGCTGGGACAACTTAGCTTACCAGAGCTGAACAATCTCAAATGAATGTAAACTAAAGTATCATCATCAGTGCCCTCAGGCTCTTGGGACACCAAAAGCATGTACATGGTTTGCATTTATGAACTGTGAGCAAGACAAAACTGTTACAGACTTCACTGGCTCTCAAGGACATGGCTCTCTCTCACCTACACTTATCATTCAGTGTTTCATGGATGACACAAATATTAACATACTGTATTACTTATATGTATGAACTGAAATTACAAGAGACAAGATGCCATCAACAAAGGGTACAGAAGTTGTGAGTAAAAAATATACTGTATGCAGTTAAATTAATGGTGTGTTTCCACTTTAAAGATACACTGCTTATAAAGAATGGTGAATCCCAAAAGTGGTCAGAGATCGAGATACTGTTACAATTGTGGATTTTCATATTAAACATGGACAAAGTTTCAAAAGAACAGGACAGCATATGTACAAGTTATCCCTGCAAGCCAAAAGCTCAGGCTTCAGACTGCTCTAAACACTGCATTTCTAAACACTAAAAGGCTGAGAAATTAAGCCAATGCACAAGTTCCAAAAACTCCAGTTCCTCTAATGGCCACTTGAGACTGGATCCAAAGCACAGACAGTAAAAAACATGGGCGTAGCTTCACGGTCAGAAAAATGAAGCCAATGCAGAAGTGCCTTAAACCTGCATTCTATCTGAAGGACACCAGATGGCGATAGCTGTGGTTGGAAAGAGACTTCGGTCGTATAGAAGTCTATGGGATAAAGGCTTTCTTTCTTGACCTCTGTAAACTGTTTGCTGCTGAGTTTGTGATCTTAGTCCCTCATTTTGGCTCACACTAAATGAAAACTTTTTCTACTTTATAAATCTCATTCATACCATGTTTGAAACAGGAGGATTAGTGCTGTTACTTTCCGCTCACTCATTGGCTAATGACTCGTGAATCACAAGCCACTAGCCAATGGAAATGCTCATCTCGAGGCCTTCAAAACGGGAGTTCAGAAACCAACGGGTGACACATAATACCCATAATGACAAAGTGGAAAAAGTTTGCTTGAAATTCTTGCAAGTTTATTAAAAATAAAAAACAAAAATATAACATGAACATAAAATATAACATGACAGGTGCATCCTGTTTCCACTTATCATCCGTCAGATGTTTCTACAGCTTGACTGGAGTCCATCTATGGTAAATTCAGTTGATTGGACATGATTTGGAAAGGCACACACCTGTCTATATAAGATCCCATAGTTGACAATGCATGTCAGAGCACAAACCAAGCCATGAAGTCTAAGGAATTGTCTGTAGACCTCTGAGACAGGATTCTATCAAGGCACAGATCTGGGGAAGGGTACAGAAAAACCACCAGGACTCTTCCTCGAGCTGGCCGCCCGGCCAATCTGAGCGATCAAGGAAGAAGGGCCTTAGTCAGGGAGGTGACCAAGAACCCAATGGTCACTCTGACAGAGCTCCAGCATTGCTCTGTGGAGAGAGGAGAATCTTCCAGAAGGACAACCATTTCTGCAGCACTCCACCAATCAGGCCTATATGGTACAGTGGCCAGATAGAAGCCACTCCTCAGTAAAAGGCACATGACAGCCCACCTGGAGTTTGCCAAAAGGCACCGGAAAACCTTTCAGACCATGAGGGACAAAATTCTCTGGTCTGATGAAACAGAGATTGAACTCTTTGGCCTGAATGCCAAGCGTCATGTCTGGAGGAAACCAGGCACCGCTCATCACCTGGCCAATACCATCCCTACAGTGAAGCATGGTGGTGGCAGCATCATGCTGTGGGGATGTTTTTAGGCAGCAGGAACTGGGAGACTGGTCAGGGTCGAGGGAACGATGAATGCTGCAATGTAACATCCTTGATGATAACCTGCTCCAGAGCACTCTGGACCTCGGACTGGGGAGAAGGTTCATTTTCCAATAGGACAGCAACCCTAAGCACACAGCCAAGATAACAAAGGAGTGGTTTCAGGACCACTCTGTGAATGTCCTTGAG
>VUQI01030286.1:0-16303 GCA_015106735.1 Paratilapia polleni | reverse complement strand
ATGAGGCAGGTCACCAGATAAGTGAAGAAATAAAATTTATAGTTGATTCAGAAAATATTCAGGCCCTTTCACTTTGTGCAGATTGTATTGTGGTTGCAGGGGAAAAAATTAACAGTATTCTTTGTTGTTATGAGTTATAGTATAGATTGATATGCAAAAATAGAACCTAGAATATATGAAAAAAAAACAAATATAAAATATTTACAAATGATTTTGCTTAAAACAATGTGCACAGAGGGGAGTAGGAAGGTATTCAGATTCCTTCTGTTTTTCTTCTTGTGAAATACTCGATTCTTCATTCACTGCAGGTCTCTAAAAATCAAATCAATCATAGTTTTTCCTTCAACCCTCTGAGGTCTAAGTGATCATAGGTGGTAAACCCTATCCTAGTTCTATATTTTGAGAAATATTTTTTTGGCTCTCTAATTGCCAATTCTTGTTAGAACAATTTAATAAAAGCAAAAATTATATATTCTGATTGCCTGGGGTTAGAGATAGGGTTAGGGCTGAGATGATCACCAATGACGATTTACACCTCAGAGAGTTAAGCTGCTCAGACCTCATGTTCATATTAAGGCAGTGAATTTTATGGAGGCTTCAAGCCACAGAAAGTATCAGTATCAGCATTGGTTGTGTGCAAAATTGTCATTTTAAACACTGGTATCAGTATAAGCCCAGAATTTCCCAGTTATTGCATCCCTTTATACAACTTGATTGGGCATCATAGGGCTGAGATTATAAAAGCATTTTATACAACAAGACCAGAGAAACCAATAATAAGAAAAAGAGTGGCTTTGACCTGGGCCTTATGCCACAGTCCGGGAATCCTTACCACTTGGTCCTGTGACAGAATATGTCTGTCCCTGACATCCACCACCAGAAAGGTTCAGTCCAGTCCCCACAAAGCCAAACCCCTCTCCTGAGTCCAGAATCTGGGCTGCAGCCTGAGGGTCAAGTCCCTGTTCGCTCTGAGCTGGATCTGATTCTGAAGTGTAGGCAGATGTGGACCGGACTGCAGAAGCGTACGGTGTCAGGGAGCAGTTAGTGCTGCCGGATGAGTGATGGACAGGAGCAGGATGATGGTTGTAGAAGACATCTTTAGTCAGGTGCTGGTCATTAAAGGAGGGGTACCGAGAGAGGTGACAGGCCAGAGATGAAGCCTGAGACTGTACCGAAGCCAGACACTGATTCTGGGTCTGAGGTCTGGAACACAAAATAAAATTATTTCTGCACAAATTTTGAATAAAAAAATAAAAGCTTGTGGTAGCTCATAAATGCAAATAAGATTTTTTTTTTTAGATTAATATTCAAAATTCAATCCTAGAGATACTGCAAAAAATAGTTTTTTGGTCAATAAAACAATGTTTTTAAGGGTACTCAATGGTTTTCTACTGCAAGTAATTAATTATCATTTTTATTCCAACACAGAGAAATAAGTAACATGAAAACTGCCAAATAAAATGAAAAAATATACACAGTGTTTTGTATAAAAATTATAACAGGTAATGACATTCACTGAAGGCAAGATAAGTATAAATAACAAATAGGACAGTGTAACACACCCACATGAATGAAGCTGACCTGAGAGCTGATTGGTAGTTTGGGGTTGAGGAGCTGCTGGCTGGAGGGAAATAACCAGAGCTGGTCTGAGGTAAGCAGTGGTACAGGGTCTCTGGGTACGAACAGCAGGAGTTGGGCTGGGTCATAGCACTGAGAGATGAAAGGCAGGAGGAAGATGAGGAGGAGCAGGTGGTGGAAGAAGAGGAGGGCATCAGGGGCCTCCCTGCCATGGGCCCCTGATTGATTACGGAGCCTCGGTGCACCAATCCTGCTGGAGAGATAGGGGGTGTCATGAGGGAGCCGCTGACCTGAGAGAAGTCCATCTGAGCACCTGAGTGTGGATAAAGAGGGATACAACAGTTTGAGCCTGGAAGTGGCCAACATCAGAGATTTATTTATAGGAGTTACAAGAGTTATTGGTAGCAAAATCAAAGAACTCAAAGTGAAGACACAGAGACTTTGTAATGTCTCTAAAAATAACCAAACCTCAACATCATAAACATCTAATGCACCAACGTGACGACAAACATGGAGGGAACATTGGTTACATAAACATAACACCAGGTTCTGTGAGGGCTGGATGTTGTGTGTTACTTTCGCCCACATGGAAAAATTTGCCCATAATTTTACCTTGTTTGATGTTTGATCGGAGAAGAGTGCTACTCAAAGACAACTCAGTCTGAGGTCTGATAGGCTGCTGGTTTGTTCAGAGTTTAACCAAACAGTGTCAAGTTCTGTTTAGCAGTTTTTCAGGGCTGCTCAGAAATACCTACCACAGAAAAGGTATTAAGTACATTTACCTCCTAAAAATGGCCCTGAAAGAGGTCCTACAGGTTTGTTCCTGTGACCAAAACATGCAGATAAGTGCATGCTCCCCTAAAACAGGTTCCTGCTGTAAAAAAACTAACAAAAAAAACTGCCTCATATGGATGCCTCATATGCCTCATATGGGTTGCTCATGAACCAGGCAAGCAAATTTGCCTGGTTGCTGGTACCTGCTTGGCAACATCTGGATGTTGTGTGACATCCTCTTGAATCTATCTTTTTTTTTAAACTTGTCATAACTCAGTACAACTGTGTTGTTTTATTATTTTATTCATGATGCCTATAGTATGTCTGGCAGACGGATCCTTCCTCTATTGCCCTTCTAAGGAATCTAACAGATTTTTTTCCCAGTTTAAGTGGTTTTGGGGGAATTTTTCATGATCTAAGGCCAGGGTGTAAGGACAGACCATGTTGAATGCTGTAAAGACTGCAAAGCCTCTGGAGGCCAATTTTGTTAAAGAAAAAGACTTCCCCAGTTTCCCCATAAGAAGCCAGAACTTTCCCTGATTTGGTGGTCTGGAGGAGACCTAGTGAGAAGCCTAAATTAGTGCAGAGAGGCACAAGGAGATGACCCTGAAGGGAATAGCAGCAAAATTTTTCATGAGTGGAGTTGCCAGATTTTTTGATTGCAGCTTGTATTGTATCTCCGATTAACTAATTTAAGGCTCTAATAAGAAAAATCTTAGACAAGAGATTTGTTATTATTGTTTTAGGATTATTATATTCACCTTAAAGACCATGAAGAATATGTAAAACAGATTTTATGGGACAGCAGAAAATGTTTTTTAATGTGAAACAAACTCTTTTTTTTTCCTTTTACCAGAAACCGTGAAGCCAGAAGTGTCAGTCCCCTGATAGACAACCGTTTTTCCCTCCAGGCTTTGCTGATTGGTGGACAGAGACATGTAGGCGTGTTCTCCTGGAGACTCATTCTTTACTGGCTGGTCGGTGGCAGCTGTGGCTTTGTTGCGATTGGCCAGGAAGCAGGAACTGGGCGAGGCCATGAACGCCGCTTTACTGGCATCTGAAAATGTCATGAATAACATAACATCTGGTAATACTCAGGGTGTGTAAATTTATTATACTGCATATGACTCATGTAAAGGAAACAAAAACTTACATGAATGTGAGTCATGCATTTGTGTAAGACAAGGCGAATTCCCAGGTTAGTAACTTCCTTGTTAGCCCCTACTTTAATTTCAAATTAAATTGTAATCAGTTATTACTGTACTGAAACACTTTAATACTGTGTTTTTATTTTAATTTGTTATATTAACATTGGTGTTATTTTCCTTCAAAATGCTAATTTAATGCATCTATAAATCCTTATGTAACATGCTTCATTTTGACCGAACTGGACAAATAAACTTCTTTAGTGGTCTTCCCGCTGAAAAAAACCCTCCTCCATGTAATTTTTTGAACCTCATTTATCTCATTCATCATCCTACAAGGGTTGGTTTTTTTTCTGCAACCAGATTTCAATTTGTCTATTTACTATATCCGTAATAATTACAGTCTTTAAATAGTAGTGCACCTGCAGTCGATTTGAGTTCATTCTGGATGTCCATGCAGCTGAAATGGTGCTTGATACCTGCATTTTTCATGTATTTGTCCAGCAGGTTCTGCAGGTCCTGCTCTTTGTCGTTGTTGAACTGAGTCTCCAGAGCCAACAGGATGTACTCGTCCAACAGCATCCTGATCAGATGGAAGGAACCTGTCGCAACACAAAGACTTTATATGTCTACAAGTGTGCCACACTCCAAAAAACTGTGATTTCAGCTGAGCTCTCACTTCATGCTTTCTCTCTATCTGCTGTGTGATCTTTAAGGATCAATCTGCTCTCTGTTTGACCTGCAGGGTCACAGGTTCAGTGGCACTTTAGAGAGGGCGACCTACCAAATGGTCAGTGTTTATTCACACGCACACACACACAGTCTGTGTGCATGTGTTTAAACAGAGAGCACGCGACCCACAGATAAGACTTTTTATGATGCTATTGTAGCAATCTGCTCCGAGCTCACTTGTATTAGACCTGTGTGTGTGTGTGTGTGTTGTGTGCAACACACTCGGTAGATTGACTAATGGAAAAGAAAGCAGTGCAAAATTAATTAGCTGAGCAACTATTGCATATATTACAAATATTACATGCACTATGTAAACAATAAAGAACATTTAAGTGCATTTATTAGGCTTTTCCTTATTTTCTGTCATATATTTACTGTTAAAATGGTGAATGCTCAAATTAAAGATGGAAAGTTTCAAACTGATGTCAGCATATGTACAAGTAACCCCAGTGTGCCAAAAGGTCAGACTTCAGGAAGTTTTTTTTCACCTCTTGGCTCTGTAAGATGTCATAGAGAGGGAACATCCTTAATATGGTCTCAGGAACACATCTCTGGCTGTAAATACAGAAGCTCCACCCAGCTGCTTTTCAAAAATTCAGTTTATGAGGGGCAGCAGATCAGAAGAAAGTTGAACCTAGCATCCAACCACTGGCTACACCTGCTTATGTAAATCAAGGGTGCCATGTTGGCAATAATGCAAAATTTATGCCTTAATAAAATTTAAATGAGTGAGTTATTTTTTTAAAAATCCATCCACGGTGTTGTTATGAAGGGGAAAATTAACAGTAGAGACCAAAACCACTACCAGACTGGAAACATGTTTATCCATCCATCCATCCATTTTCCTCCGCTTATCCTATTCAGGGGGCTGGAGCCTAACCCAGCTGCCATAGGGCGAGAGACGGGGTACACCTGGACAGGTCGCTAGTCTGTCGCAGGGCTATAACAGAGAGACAGACAACCATTCACGCTCACATTCACACCTACGGCCAATTTAGAATTACCAGTTAACCTAATCCCACTAGCTGCATGTCTTTGGACTGTGGGAGGAAGCCGGCGTACCCGGAGAGAACCCACGCAGACACGGGGAGAGCATGCAAACTCCACACAGAAAAGCCCTGGCCAGATGGTGGATTTGAACTCAGAACCTTCTTGCTGTGAGGAAACAGTGCTAACCACCACGCCACCGTGCTGCCCATCAGGTTATAAATATGATTCATGACCAGATACATACAATTTAAAGAAAATGTTTATAATAATGATCAGTGCAGGTGGCTTAAATCTAAAGACTGTGATCCTGGAGGCTGCTTTGTGTTTGCTTTGTGTCCTGTTTCACTCAAGGTTTATTTTTGTTTTCAGTTGTTGTTTACTTTCACTTTCAGTTGCTGTTGGGTTAGATTTAGGAAAAGTTTCCTCAGAAAACACAGACGTTATCTCCCAGGTCAAAACTGATTGCAGTTGGACGGCAAAAACGGAACCATAAACAGACAGATGTTGCTGCTGTTTTCAAGTACAGCAGTGGTCCAGTAAGACTGTCTCTTCAAAGCAAGAAATACAGATCGGATTATTGCAATGCGGAAATTAAATGCACGCATCGTTATTCTTTTAATACAACAAAATTTGATTCACAACTAATTTGGTGCAGAATGGTTGGCCAATGATCACCTCACAACATCCAAGTACATAGACTAGTATTACAGAGCCTGTTTTTTTTTTTTTTTTTCAATCTAAAACACTTTTAAACCATTTACATGTAAATTCTGTTTCATTTGTTGCACTTAATGAACTTAACGTGTCTGGACTGTCACAAAAACCGCCTCTCTGCCCCCGACGGCAGCATTATAAACCTGTGATGGGAGCAGTTTGGTGTGTTGTCAGTTAGCTCAGTAACATAAGAAATCTCTAGAGTGGGAGGTCAAAATGAGTCACCCTCACAGTGTATGTTTTTTCTTGATTTTTTTTGATCGAGGATGTTTTTTTAATTTTGTTTTGTTCTATTCAATAAAAAAATAACAAAACAATTCCTGAACACAAATGTTTTCTTAAAGAAATAAGGACATCCAGAATTCACTGTAATCAGGTTTTACAGCTCAGACCTAAAAGAGAAGTATCACATGCATTACATTCTGTAGCAGGGTTCTGTTTAAAAAATGTTTATAAGTAACTGTGAGTCATTAAGATTGAAGTTTAAAGTCTAAATGAACGCAGCGATGATTTACCATGCTGGTTGTCACCATTTCTTCAAACCACTTGGACTGTGTTTGATTGTAGAGATCCACGCAGCGCATCAGGTCGTCTCCTGGAGAATATGGACAGCAACATGATGAGAAGAACTGAACTGAGAGTATTTTACTTTCCAAACTTATGTGGTATGTTTCAGCGCTGCATGCCTGTCTCTGCTGTTTAATTATGTGCTGCAAAGCCTGCAAAGATCAGCAGAGGGCGCTCAGGAATCACCGCTCAGTGAGTGCAGCTCCATCACAGATGAAGCCCAGTTTCATGTGGACGTGTAGTACAAAGGTTTTGCATCTATAAACACTATATAAACATTTAATGAACAGTTTATAGCATATTGCACCTCAACTATAAGCAGATGTAAGGACATTTTAAGTGTTTATGGGTAATATTACTTTGTTGTACTATAATGGAACTCAGTGCATCTAACAGCCAAATAAATGATCAAACACTAATATCAGGATGTATTTTGTTATACCCTGTACTACCAGTTGTCATATTCAGGCTGTGGGGCAGCTTGTTGGCTTCATGGTGCCTGTTTTTAAAACTGTAACTTTTTGTTGATTTGTTGTGTCCTTCATGTGGACCAAATTGTCTGTAAGAAGGTTTTATGGGACATGCAATAATATTATCCAATATATTTATATTATTTTAGTTTAAACTAAAGGTTCCCATTTCCCAGTGTGGCTCTTTCTGAAATCTGCAGTAGTGTGTTATAAACAATTTATTCAATAATAATGTGCTGAAAGAAAAGGGAACTAACAGTAAGTGCCATCAAAGTAAAATATATTTGTTTAACTCTAAATGCGTCTTTTAATTAAAAAAAAAAAAATTTATTATAGAAATAGGGTCATTCCCTATAAAATCAGGTAAATCTAAGAAAAGATTGACTACACCAGAAAATTATTTTGACCTAGAGTGAATCACAGTTAGTAGATAAGCCTTGATGTCAAAATGTAGGTAAAAAGGAGACCTTTCATACACTATAATTTGTTTTGAGCAGCCACCTATCCCACATGGTGATATGAGCCTTTTAAGTTTACCCAAAATGCACAGCTCAAACATCCCGGATACACATGCTTGTTTCTGTTCCTCTACGTCACAGTTTAGGAAAACTATGATATATCCCACGATACTGATGCTCACAGCTGGTTATGAAAAATACAATGGTCAACCAAAACAAGATTTAGGATTTAGGATCGTGACACTTGGAGTGGGTGTAAAACTGATTTGGTTGCAGTTTTTAACAGAGCTTAAATATGTTTTTCAGCACTGAACATTTCATGTGGCTAGCTCCCGTACTTGCAAAGTTATGAGGCCTCAAAAATGCTGGAAAAAAGGAGAATTAAAAAAGGCCATATTTCAGCCTCTCCCTATGTACTTCAAGAGCCTGTAACTCTGAAAATATTCATAGGATGAAGGTAAAATTTTGCATGACTCCATTAAATATACCAAAGTAATTGTACCAAAAAACATGGCTGACTCAGGTGGGAGGCACTGATTATTTTTTCATATTATTTCACCATAATGTTGCATATTTCTGAGTGTGAAGTGAAGAATTTAATGAAGCTGAAGACATTTAGTTTGTTTTGTATACAAAGTTTGTTATATTACAAAAACACAGTTATTTTTTAAGTAAGTTCTTAAAACTACGTTGTTGTTGCTGCTCCTGTTATTTTTCACCACAGTATCCTCAGTTTCACCAGAAGCTGTTTGTGTTATATTTTGTTTTATTAACACTGTGGTTTTGGTATTTTAAGTTCAGTTCCACTTTCTACCCTAAACATTTAGCCGTAAATAAGCTTGTAAATGGTATTTCCATGGGCTTAAAAATGCACCCTAAACATGGGACAGTAAAAAAGATCGATGTAGCTTCCAGCTCTGAAAAATGAAGACAATGCAGAAGTGCCTTAAACCTGCATTCTATTTAATGGCCACCAGGGGGTGACACCTGTGAATGCAAAAAGATTTCAGGTCCTATAGAAGTGCATGGGAAAACTGCCCTCTGACTTGACCTCTGTAAATGCTTTCCTGGTGAGTTTATGGGCTCAGTCACTCGTTTCATTGGCTAATGGCCTGTGATTGAAAAGTCGTTAGCTAATGAGCGTGAGATTTCACAGTCCCCACCAAGATGGCGACGGTGAAAACACTCATCTAAGGCTTTAAATCGGGACTCCACAAACCAATGGGTGACGTCACTGTAGCTACATTCATCTTTCATACTGTCTATGATCCTAAATAACCTTTTGGCAAAATATTATTAGATGTAATCTCTCAGTTTTTTAACTACTTTTATGACACTGGGATTTTTTTTTTATATCCTTAAACACAGATAGTAAAACAGAAAAACCACAGAGGCTTATTAAAATTCCTTCAGCGCAGGTAAAACACATCCCTGTGTTTGGCAGCAAGTGATATTTGGCCCAGCTTTAAGGTAGCAGCACCACAAAGCTGACATCATTCACCTGAGCCTTGTGAGCGTTATTGATTAGTGCTGTGAACCGAGACTAATCTACTGAGGGGAGGAGAGAAAGATTAGTTCCTGCAGAGCTTTTCCTCCACAGAGGAGAAATGTGAGGGGAAACGATTACAACACGATCTTTTCTTATTAAGATGCCAAACACAAACTTCTAAAAAGTTCCTTCTTTTCCTGAGTTTTTCTTTTTGGTTTCGTCACTTTAGGCGAATTTAAAAAATATATATAATTTTTTTAACAAACATCATAATAACCATGCATCCACACAGTCTGTAGGACATTTCATGCACAATTAAAATGTTTGATTGTCAAGTGTCCTGTCTGCAAACAGATAACATACATTTATTTATTTATTCTTTCTAAATTTACAGAAATAAACAGATACAACTGTTTATTTCTGTATTTCTCTATTTGTTTCTCTAATTCAACTTTCATTTTTTATTAAATTATTAATTAATTTGCTAATTATTTTATATAATGCAACATTAATTTATTTATTTAATACATTTATCTGTAAATGTACAGTGTTTAACAAATGTGTGGCATAAACCTTACACTGGGTGGTGGTCTAATAAATTTGTTAAGTACTGTACATTTACTTCTGTTTTTCTCTGTTTATTTATTTCAACATATATACTTATTTATTTCATTTAGACGATATAGAAATATTGGCCATTTAGAAGCCTAGGGTGAAAAGTTATTAGAGGAAATTATTAGTTATTATTATTATTATTAGGGGTGGTGAGCGTGTCTGTGTTGAATGTAGTAGCGACGTTCGAAGCTCAGTCTGACGCCTCTGTCTTTCTAAATGGATGGACAGTAACTTTGAGTTTATGTGTAAGCAGGTAGAAATCGCAGATGGTGAGATTAACAGCAGCAGTATTTTGTCTCTGCAGAAAATCACCTCATGCAAACAGTAACACAGGGCACAGGCTGACATAAAGAAAAAAGGAGATAAAGACGCACACTTTTGATGTTGCAAAACAGAAATCTCAGTTTTCCTTTTCCACATGTAAACGCAGAAACTGAGTTTTTCGAAAGTGTCACCCTGAGAGGAGTTTTCAGTGACCTAAAACACTGTTTACGTGTGAACAAAAAGCCAAAATGTATAGAAAGAGCTACGTTTTCCAAAATACCTGTGTACGTGTGGACAAGGCCTGAGGTTTAACCACATAACGCTACCACCTGATGTGGTGGGCAAGTAGCCCATAATGAAGTCGTTACTTGCTTCCAGTCAGTTGTTCTCCAGTAAAACTGAAGCTGCATGTTTTCCCATTATTTGTTTGATCAAAACACAAATGGATGAGTGTGTTTGAGTGCGTTTGACTGGTATTGTACGTATCTTAGATGATTTTCCAGTGCAGTACATAGCTGCAGCCAGATTATCTTAGTTTAGCATAAACGTTAGAAAAGACAGCTAGCCGGTAACGATAACCACCTAGCACATCAAATTTTTAAACTGTAAAACATATAAGGGTAGTTTCCATTTTCTCATTTCTTTAAGCAAACAAACAATCAAAAACTGCTCCTTTAAACCAGGAATTAGGGGACTTAAAACACTTCAAGTACCGTCTTTATTTTTTACAGCTGCTCACAGATGTGCTTTTAAAACATGATTATCTTACTGCTTTCTCCAGCTGTGTCACATTCCTGTAAATTTTCTCTCCTTACATATTTCCCTGAATTTCCATTAATTATTAGATGACTGCACTTTTGTGAAACTTTGACCTCTGACCTGCTTGTGTGGATTTCCGCCGGGCCTTCTTTATGTCCTCCTCCGTCTTATTGCTGAGTTTAATCTCCAGCTGCTGGGTCTTCACCTCCAGATCCTTCTGCCTGTCTGCCAGAGCTTTACGGGCCTGCGACTAACACACACACACACACACACACAGCTGCACCTGTCCCTGACACGGCTCAGCAGGAAGAGGTGTGGCCTTTCCTGCTGATTCTGCCTGCATTTAAAATACTTGAGCACCATGACAACACTGGTCACAGTTTCCCCTCACTGCTCACTCTTATCAGTGTTTTTATACTCAGAAAGTGAACTGACCTTTCTGCCTAAGTTCTACGCTTGTCTTGATATTTGTTTATAACACAACAGGGGACCTTATCAAGGCAGCTGTGATCAAGTCAAGAGAGCACGTCTTCCTCTAAGTGATGAAATCCTGCTTAGAGTAATAAGCAGAAAAATACTCTATCACTACTGATAAATCAAGATTAAAGCTCTGAGGTTAAAAGAAAGATAACAAAAAGATGCATTGAGTAAAAAAATGAGAAAACACACATTTCAGCTCTAAAAAATAAAGATACAGATATATATTATACACTGTGTACTATGAATCCATTTACTAGTGTACCACTCAGAGTGCTTTACATCCACACATTCATGCAGCACTTTGTTCTATCACAGTCACTCACACACCGATGGATGCATGAAGGGCAGTTAGAGGTTTAGTATCTTGCCAAAAGATGTTCTGCATGCAGACTGTAGGAGCTGGGAATCAAACAACCGACCATTTAAATTAGCAGATAACCTGCTTATTATGCATGCCTTATTATGCATGCACTAGGCTCACTTCAAACCTGAGACTCCACCAGTTTTACACAGGAATTTAGTTTGCTTAAATGAGTAAATATGGGTTATTTTTAGTGTAAAAATAACCAATTATGCCATTAGCCTTATCACAGATTGGTATTGAGACTTCAGTTACTTAAAGGGACCCTGTGTTATAAACAGGAGGTGTGGTGTTTGGAAGAAAGCTGTAAAGTTCTAATGAAAAAAAGAAGACTTACAGTTGGCTTCTGTTACTTTGCGTCTCAAATAAGTGGCTTGGCCTTCTTTGCCACAAGCACATTGATTATAAAAATGTAAATTTAGCCTCTTCTTCATTGTGCTCTGTAAATATATGACATATTAAGTATAACTTGGTCATATTTGCTGATTATACTTGTATTAGGTCATCATCTTTTCAAAATACATTTATTATAAAACTGCATACAGTGCCTTTTGAAACACCTAAGATATTTAGTTTGTTTGAGCATATTCATTTCTGTCTGTTTTGTTCCATGTTGGCTACTTCAGGTTAATTTGAATAGAGGAGTGTGTTTGGTTTAATGAAAGGGAGTGTTTGGGTAGAGGACAGACTGTCAGTGTGGTGCCACCGTTACATCCCTGAGTTGCTTTCGTCTGAAGTGCCACGTTTGAATCACGCCCAGGGCTGTAATTATTCTTTGTAAGGCTCATTATAGTTGCAGGGAAACACATACTGTCTCTGTCTGTGGCAAACCAGCTGTTCCAAGTGAACTCAAACATCACTAATAGATCTTATCAGGGCAGTTCAGCTGCTGCAGCAACATAAGCTGGCTGTAGCTGTATATAATTAAAGATGCTATTACTTAGTGTAAATGCTTTTTAGGGAAGAAAATATCTCAATATAACACAGACTGTAGGAAGCATGCGTTTTAAGTTAATATTATCAGTACAGCTATGACATGAGCTGAAAGTTTGGCTTTTTTAGTCTAACCTTAGCCTACAAAGTAATTTTGCTGTGATTTTAGTGAATTATTTTATTGTATGTTTTTAAAATGTTAGCACATGATTTGCGCATTTAGATTCTATTTCTTTCTAATATGTAAATATGATTAAATTCAGAGAGTTTCATACAATATGTTTGGCTAACATTACAGTTGTGTGACAAAGAAAGTTTTTCTCTCTGTGCAGTCCTGTGAAAAACTTAACTACACCCTTACTGCTTCCATAGGAATTAAGAGGGTAAGTAGCAGCCAGATGCTGCTAATCAAATGCACTTAACTGATTAAGTGATCATCAGCAAGTGTGACCACCTCTATAAAAGCAGAAATTTTGGCAGTTTGCAGGTCTAGAGCAAATACATGCCAAGGTCAGACTGTGCAATGCTCAGAGAAATTGCAGAAAACCCAAGAGCTACATCTGAGACTCTACAGGTCTCAGTTAGCATGTTAAATGTTAAAGTTCACGACAGTACAATAAGAAGGGACTGAACAAGTATGGTTGCCACAGCTTAGGTTTGCAGGGCTTAGGACAGACGAGACCAAAGTAGCACAGCGCTACTTTGGCAGAAACCAAACACAGCATATCAGCACAAATACCTCATACCAGCTGTCAAGCACAATGGTGGACGTGTGATAGTTGGGGCTTGTTTTGAAGCCACAGGACCTGGGCACCTTGCAGTCATTGAGTCGACCCTGAACTCCTCTGTATACCAATGTGTTTTAGAGTCAAATGTGAGATCATCTGTCTGACAGCTAAAGCTTGGCCCAAATTGGGTCATGTAACAGGACAACGATCCCAAGTACAGCAGCAAATCTGCAACGGGATGGCTGAAAAAGAAAATAATCAAGGTGTAGTAATGGCCCAGTCTATATCCAGACCTCATCCTGATCAAAATGCTGTGGTGGGGCCTTAAGAGAGCTGTGCATAAAAGAATGCCTGCAAACCTCAGTAAACAGGAGCAACACTGTAATGAAGAGTGGGCCAAAATTCCTCCACGACCATGTGAGAGACTGATAAAGTCATAGAGAAAACATTACTTTGAGTCATTGCTGTTAAAGGTGGTTCTACAAGCTGTTGAATCATGGGCTGTACTTCACAGGACTGCACAGAGTACTGTAGCTGTCAAAAGCTTCCCAAGTCCACAATTGTCTGATTTGGGGGAGCTACGTTAGAACCGGTTAGTGTATCTTGAAGAATACTTTTTCAAAGCCGTGTAATTTTTAGAAATGTCCAGCAAATGATTTTAGAAATATAAACTGCACACCTTACAGAAAGTGGCTTATTTAGTCAAAGGGAACACCCTGTTATTTACATTTACAAGTTATATGGCGCTCTCTAGTGGTGATGATTTAAGCATCGGCTCATAGAAGGAACTACTTACAGTGAAAATATAGTACCAAATTATTTAAATTCATTCAGTCCAAGAGGTATATTCTCTTTTTTTTCCATTATCTATTTCTGTGGAAAACTGATGGTACAATGAACATCTAAGCCAAGAAATAAATAACCTGTGCTAATTATAGGGCAGATAATTGTCCTACTTCATGTACATCAACACTAAACCTTGTGCATCTGTGTTTTTAGTGAAGGAGGAGTGTGCTTCAGAAGAGGAAGAGGAAGAGGAGGTGGTGAAGGATGCTCTAGTGGAGGAGATTCTCCAGCAGGGAGACACGGCCATCATCTATCCTGAAGCCCCTGAAGACGAGCAGAGTCCAACAGAGACAGGAGGAGCCGATGAAAACGGTAACACATACAGACCAACACGCCAGTCATTACGGGATATTTTAATGTCTCTCGTAATGCAGATATTCTGGTAGTACTAATGATTAATTCTGTATTTTACCAGCAAATTGTGTTAAAATTTCTAACTCTTTGACGTCAAGTGCTACAAAATTTCAAATTCTTCCTGCTTGTTGGACTAAGTGAAGAAAAGAGTTCAGTTTGCAGTTAGTATCAGTTAATTTTGACTGTGTGGATATTGAGGAGTATACTGAAAGTAAAAAAGGAGCATGGCAAGGCCAAGGCAAGTTTAGCAAAATTATATTAAATATAAAAAAGGGACAGAAAGACTACTACAAAATATGCTGAATAACTGATGACTTCAGTTCAGATTTCTAATTGTCCAGCACTACATTTTCCACATAGCTCTGATCAGTGGGCACACGAAGTTTATACAAAGTTTATAATAATGTTAGCCACATTAATTGCCCAACATATAATAGTATTTTCCTGTTGTTATGGGGAGCATTGTCTGACAGCGGCTGGAGTGGTAAAACTATTTTAAATAGACTGATCAAATTAAAACTGATATAGGTTTTTTTTAGGGGGTTAAAATGCAATTTGCTCCTGCCTGCTTCACTAAACTGGGGTGCTGACTGCCATGGCTATGGATAATTACCTTATACAACTTCACCTTACAAAACTAATCTTACCTTACAAAACTAATCCCTTGAAGATGCTTGAGTTTGGTCTGGCTGCCAACAGCAAAACCTTTGGCTTGCTTTGACAGTAGTAACATTTTGGAGTTAACAGCATGCAATACTTTTTGCTTAGTACTCACCTTGGAAGAAGTGAGCAGTAAAGGAGTGGGACTGAGGGCATTTTAGCTATAAACTAGCCAGACTATTGGTTATCCAACACTGACACTGGCAATCTAGTTGGCAGTGGCAGTTGTTGGGTAGGAGAGGACTGTATTTTCACAGCTTTTATTTTAAAACACATTCTCTTGATACGCGACCTTTGAGGTAAAACAAAGATGATGAATGATGAACAGTATGTACATTTGAAGTTCACAAAAAGGCAAGGTCCAAATGAAAGTTTGAATACATTACTGGAATGTAGCAGGAAAGATGAAATATTCTAATATATTCTATTATAACTGAATGATTGAATTATCATTTCAGTCACTATCAAGCCAAGCCAAGCCAAGCTAACTTTATTTATAAAGCACTTTAAAAACAGCAACCACTGACCAAAGTGCTGAACACAAGAATAAAGATACAGTAGAATAAAATAAAATAAAATAAATTTAAAATAACTAAAAATTTAAAATAACTAAAAGTACAAGGCACAAAAAACAAATAAACAAAATAAATAAATATAAATATAATAAAAAATAAAAATAAATAAAAACAAAAAATCAAAGTAAAATCAACATCTCACACTGGGTCGAAAGCCAAGCAGAAGAGGTGGGTCTTAAGAGCGGATTTAAAAATGGCCAGTGAGGAGGCCTGTCTAATGTGTAACGGCAACGAATTCCACCATTTGGGAGCTGCAACAGCAAAAGCCCCGTCCCCCCTGAGCCTCTGGTGTGTCCTCGGCACATCCAGGAGCAGCTGGTCAGCTGATCTGAGCGACCTGGAAGGGGAGTGCAAATGCAGCAGCTCAGAGAGGTAGGGTGGGGCAAGACCATTTAAGGACTTAAAAACAAATAAAAGAATTTTAAAATGAACTCTAAAATGGACAGGCAGCCAGTGCAGTGAGGATAAAACAGGAGTATGTGCTCTCTCTTCCTGTTCCAGTTAAAAGACGTGGCAGCATTTTGCACCAGCTAAGCGAGACAGGGAGGACTGCTAACACCAACATACAAAGAATTACAGTAATCCAACCGAGTTGTGATAAAGGCATGGATCACTGTTTTAAAATATCTTTGACAGAATATTTTTTATCTTTGCCAACTGTCTCAGCTGAAAGAAGCTGGATTTCACCACTGCACTGATCTGACCTCCAATCTAAAATCAGTCCATCCTAAAACCCAGGTTTGTGACAGTAGGCTTTCTATACTGTCCCAGAGGGCCCATGTCCACAGGAGAAGACCCACCGGTGACACCA